>JASDQU010237163.1:0-16962 GCA_032191745.1 Picea mariana | reverse complement strand
TTTCGGAGCCGTTTTGAGGCCCTAAACGACGTTTTTTGGGAAAATAGGGAGCATAGTGGAAGTTCCTTTGATGTTTCTCCAAAAATGAATCTTCTCGACGATACCTTTCCAACAGGTTATCATGCGCCTAAAATGAAGATCGTATGCAAAAGTTACGACCCCAGGAAGTTGATGTACTAACTTACCCAAACGAGGCCCACATGACTTTTGGCACTTCATCTCCTAGGGTTAGGTTTTTGGATGTATAGGGTTTTTGACATTCCTATTTATTGTAAAAAGGCCTTCAGAGCCTCATTGTAATCATATTCTTGCGAATGAGCGCAGCAATCACATCTCTTCTTAGAGATAAGCCGCCACCATTCAAGCAAGCTTGTTTTCAGCTGCATTTTATAGTTTCAGCTTATTTCCTTATTGAATATAAAACCAGTTTTACTGTATCTCTGTTATTTTTTGTTAAGAACCTGTTAATAATCTGTAGTCATTTCGTTCTGCTTATAAAATCCAGATCAGATGCATACACAGAAGATGAGGACTTCAAGGAGGTGTTTTAGCAGCTACAAGGTAAAATTCATATAGAAGAAGGTGATGGAAAGTCTCACTATCATTCCAAAATGGTTTACTCGACAAGATATATGTCCCTAAAGGTGAATGACTACAACTTATTAGAGAGGCTCACACTTCCAAGGTTGCAATGCATTTTGGTGTTGGAAAAATAGTTGCCAACTTATAGAGGTATGTGTATTGGCCTGGAATGAAGGAAGATGTAGAACGATATATTAGAGGATGTGTACTTTGTTTTACCAACAATCCCAGTAATAGGAAGAAAGGTCTATACCATCCCTTACCTATGCCCACTCGACCTTGGGAAAGCATTGTCATGGATTTTTCGGGAGGTTTACCAACCACTAGGAAGGGACATGACTATCTATTTGTGATTGTTGACATGTTTAGCAAGATGTACATTCTCATGCCTTGTAAAAAGACCATCAAAGGACAAGAAGCAACAAACATGTTCTTTGAACAGGTCTGGGTGCACTTTGGGATGCCAAGGAGCATCATCTCAGACAAGGATACCATATTTCTTGGTGCATTTTAGACTACATTGTGGGAGAAGATGAATACTAAGTTAAAGAGATATACAACATTCCATCTACAAACTGGTGGGTAGATGGGATTGGTCAAAAAGAGTTTGGTGTATCTTTTGAGGGGTTACAATTAGAAGCATCCGAAGATTTGGGATGAAAATATGATCTATATACAACACTCTTATAGCAAAGTAATCCACACTTCTACTGGTAAGTCACCTTTTGAAACTTACTTTGGATATTTTCCACCTTCACCCTTAGATGTTGTATATGGAAAACAATGATAAGTGAGGGAGGAACTCACAAGAGATGCATTAAAAGCATTAAAAAATGTTGAGAAGGTCAAGCAGATCCATTTGCAAGTACAAGAGATGTTGAAACAATCATAGGAAAAGTACAAGGATAGACATGACCAACATAGAACAAAGAGAAAATTTAGAGTGGGAGACAAAGTATGGTTACAATTGAATAAGGAAAGACTAAGGGGTCTTGGTAAGAAGATCAAGGCTTTACGGTATGGTCCTTCTGAGATATTGGAAAAGGTGAGAGATAATTCCTAAAGACTATGTCTACCCCCATATATGCACATTTAATTAGTAGTTAATGTGAAGAATCTCAAATTCTATGAACCTTCCATGTTGGATCAAGAAGAGGAGTAGGTCCTACCTTCCATAGAGGACTTGACACTAGATGCTCAAGAAAAGTTGGAAGAGGACATATTTTTTCAAAGGAGGTCCATAAATAGTGACCTTTGGTAGGTTAGGTTGACATGACAACTTCCAAGCAAAGCATAGTGGTACTTTGGGGAGAAGATAGAGGAAACATTTCCTCACCTCATTTAGTAAATCTTTTTGGGACCAAAAGCCTCCCTAAATGGGAAGGTATTATCTAGATTGGATGATTATTTTATTTTTCATCTATATTGATGCTTTTAGAGTGGAAACAAAATGGAGGAATCAACTTGCGGGGTCATTTTAATGGTGGGTCTCAACTTGGAAAATTGGGATCCAAAACCTTTCGAAGCCATTTTGAGGCATAAAATATCAGTTTTTGATGTAAAAACAACGGGAGGTTCCTGAAAGTGTTCTACACACTGAGACATTTCCAACGATGTGAGAATCACCCCAATCGGAGTATGTATGTAAAATTTATGCCTCTCACAAGTTGACCTACTGTGTTGACCACCATGGTACGAGAGGATGCCATGTCAACCCTCATTACTCATGCATATGGGGCTAGCCATGTATGTAATTTAAATAAGATTCTATAAGGTCCAAAACCCTATCACAATTGAGGGTTGAGGAAGTCAAAACCAAACCCCTAGATGGCTATCAAGCTATGTTAAATACATAGCCACTTGGAGGAGAGGGGGTTCCATTATTTGCTATTGTATTTTGTTCAATACTAGAGTAGAACAACTGGGAGAGGGAAAATTAGAGAGCATAATAGAGGGTATTATTGTTCTGTAGAAACCTAATAGTCCACATGCCTCAGGTGACTCAATAGAGAGTGCCCTCTCCTTTGTAATTGCATTATTTCCATACCAGAGAAAAGTGAGCAGAGCAGCCTCACCTTCTAGCTATTTTTTCTCTCGTAACGGTTTCCCAGAGAAAATATTTGTGTTATTTTGTGGATGGTGTGTGATTGTATTTTACTATTCTCTATTTTTCACATTTTATCTGTTTTGCGCATAAGCGAAAAATCAGTAACTAAAGATTATGAAATCTAAAGGAATTTAACTTTCATAGTGTATATTTCAGTTTTATTTATCAGAATAGTTATGGAGAACTATTCCAATGGAATATCCATGACAGTTTACAGATAACAAAGTGAAGTGGAGAATGTTAATGATGTTTATGTTAGTGATTAGTGTAACACCCTTGTTTTCCCCAGTTTGTAAATATTATTTCTATTCTTTCCAATACTATGGCCATAATTGTTATGTGAGTTTTGAAAGATAATGAACCCTTGCTAAAGAGGTAATGTAAATATTTATGACAGTGAATAATAGAAATGGAAATTTGTTGAACAACTGTTGAAGGTGTTCCAACATAGATCATGATGCATGAGAGATATGGTGAGGGGAACCAATAATGGTTGAGATGACCCCTACCAAACCAGTACTCTAATGGATTGAAATTGTTCAGACCTAGAACAGTCCTCCGACCCAGAGAATTTAATTACCAGTCAAGCTAGTAGTTTGGAGGTCTTCCTAAAGAGTCAATGAGGAGATGTCCAGAGTACCCATCTAGAAACTTCTTGATCTGACCCACGAAATCTTACCGAGGAAGGCAAGAAAAGGAAGGAAAGTTGTTGGAAGATGGTAGAGGATGTAGAGGAATGGGCCTGGTGACCATTTCTGAGGAGGGAGAGCATGTACAGCTCTCTGGTTCTGAAGAGAAATGAGAAATGAATTTGTTTCCGGGTACATGAATTGTTGGGCAGTGTTTTTCTAATCAAGCTGATAAATAGAGCTGCAGAAATATGGATTTATTGAGTGAGCAATCACAACATCCTCCCTTGCTTGGTGGATAGAAACATAAACTACTATAGTTCTTGTGGAAGGAGGGGAGTAACCTATGTCCCTGGATGTAATAGAACAAAAGGAAGAATCTCTCTCAGGGAATCATGATCTAAGTAGGGGGTGGGAAGTTGTAAGCCATTTCAAAAGAAATTGCGCCTATGGTTGGGTGGAAAAGGGAACACCCTTCAACAATTGCCAACTAATTTCAAGTTGTCAGATAAGTGTTTCTCTAAGAATTGTATTATTATTGATTAATTTCTCTTATAATGTGAATTTTGTGAATTTTATGAATGTTGGAGTTATATTCTATTTAAATAAGATAATATTGTGATGTTGATGTGCTAATGACTGAGAAATACGAAGTGGAGTCTGAAAAACACCTCTATTGTTGATTTTACCTTCTGTTTATACCTATATAGACAAAGAAAGTGTTAGTGATGGGTAGTCATTCATATTTGGAATAGAATGTGGGTGGATGACCTACAAAAGCATATATGTGTATGAATAAACCTAAGCATAGAAAGGAGATAACACATGTTCTAGAGAAATGAAAATTCAGCCTCCGTTAAATCAGTTCAGGAACTTAGGTGAATTTATGAGTAAGCTTTCAATTAAATACTATTTCAACTTATCTCCTTACTTCTTAGTTGTTTGTGTTCTAAAAGAAGAATTATGGATGAGATTTTTCATACTGACCTAGATTACAACCCATATTTTGTTCTAATGATTACTAATAATACAGTTAGAACCTCTACGGGAATTTGAAAGGAAAGAGACATAGTTTTCTGTATATGTTTTCTTATGATATTAAAGTGTCCTCAAACTTATATATCAGAACACTTAGAAAATACTAGGTTTCAGAATTGTAATTGGGCATTAACGAGATATCCCAATGAGGATAATTAATTAAAGAGACTATTTAGCAACATGATTAGATTATGAGTTAATATGACGAGGTACTAATATAATAATTAACACTAAATTCACCGCGAAATGTGGGACTCCAAAGGTAAAAGGGAAGTAATCCTCGGTTTTATCGGACTGGTAATTTAGGCCAAATAAAAATCTAATTATGGGGTTAGTAAATTAATGAAGATTAATTATCCGTAATAGGGATTAAATCAATTATTAGTAAAGAGAAGGATTTTATTATGATAATGATTAATTAATTTAATAGGCCTATAAGAGCTAGAAAAGTTTCAACCTCTGGTTGGGCGAGTCTTTGTATTCTATGATGATGTGGAGTGTCGGGTGACAGGGATCCATGTGGGTGCCACATGGCGGTGAGAGACTCTAGTTGATGAAGGCCTAAAGAACTTTGAAAGACCATAACTTTCGATCCAAAACTGATATCTAAATTTTTTTATAGTCGTTGGAAAACCCTTGTCGAATCAAAGACGATGTAATCCTAGTTATAGGGATTTGAGATGATTGAGAAAAGAAAAAAAATTATACTCCATCCCTCAAAAAGGTTCTTAGGGGTTGGGTGTGTAACAGAGTGGTATCAGAGTAGGCAACAACACTTGACCTACTTGGGCTCATGAACGAGTAGAATAGAATTTTATTAGAGAACTCTTAAGGGGTAGCACCCTATCTTACCCCATCCATAAGAGCTTATTTAAGATCTATTATTGAAGAGAGGAATGCAACTTTCTGTTGTTGTTACATGTTTTAAAATTTTAACTGTATGTTGCTAATATTCCCAAATAATGAAGTTGATTTCACCTTACAAATATCATGTGTTGTTCATAAATTAGCAAATAATTAACTAACATAAAAAAAATTATCAACACTTAAACAATCATTGGACAGTAAGGAAAACTACAACGTAAAGAATGGTGACACACCATGATTTGGGGGAAAACTCCCACAATAGAGAAGAAAAATCTTATGAGAGGAGGGTGGTGGAAACCCCTCCGGATTTGGATGAAAATGTAAGAAGCCTCATGGAAGAATTACAAAGTTGTAAGGTAGAAAATGAAAGGTTGATAAAAGAATAGGAAAAACAAACTGAAATTAATGTAGTCCTACTGCAAATCCTATAAGATATACGAAGGTAGCTGCAACATGAGTGAGCAACTAGTAATGTGGATAGACAACATACTAAGAAAACCCAGAGCCCACCTAAAATACAAAAACATGGTCTTGAAAGTAACAACACCAGAAGAAACACCTCAAAGAAGGCCCAACATGGAGCCAAGAGGCATGTTGACGTCAATAATTCAACTGAGGAATCCTCTAGTGAGGGAACTGACAACTCCAAGGAATTGTCTAGCAGCGAGACTAGTTTACATTCTCAGAGGAGAAGAAAGAGGAGGAAACATTCCAAGAGCCATGACCCTGAAGAGTTTAAGAAATCCAAACCATCCACTTTTGATGGAGAAATTAAAAAGGGGGAAGAATGAGAAGTTTGGCTACTTGTCTTGAAGAAGTACTTCAGAGTCCATAACTACTCTGAAAACTTAAAGGCCCAAATAGCCATTTTCAACTACAACGTAAAGGCTTCCATTTGGTGGGAGGATCTTATAAATATGAAAGGAATTCATGAGAAGGAATTGTCATGGAAAAATTTGAAAAACACTTTAATAGGAAGTATGTGTCTGAAAGATACTATGATGAAAGGACCAAGGAGTTCTATGAACTCAAGCTAGGACAACTCACAATAGATGAATATATCAACAAATTTATTGAGATGATGAGGTATGTGCCCTACATAAAGGATGAAAAGGTAAAGATGAAACGATTTATTAGTGGGCTGCCTCAATCCTTCTGGGACATAATTGAGTTTTATGAACCTAAAAATTTAGAAGACATTATTCGAAAGGCAAGGTAATGCTATGAGAAATTCAAGAACAAGGAAAAACCTCATAAGGATTGGAAGAAGAAACGTAAATTGGGATTCAAGAAGAAGGGGTTTAAATCCTCAAGATTTAAGAATCACGGGAAAATATCTAAGATGAGTCTTCCTACTAAAAGTGTAGATCAACAGAATTTTCCATATCAAAGTGGTAATAAACCCTTTGGATCAACCCTAGGAAGGACTGATAATACAAGGAGAGAACCCTGGAAATGTTGGGGATGTGGAGAAGAAAATTTATTGAGGGAATTCCCACATAGGCAATAGGCCAATAGGAGGGTCTACAACATCCAGGAGGCTAATACAATCCATGATGTGGCTAGGATCATGCCACAAATTTATGCAGCCTTGGATAATAGACAAGTTGGCCACCGGGCTTTAGTGGTGGAGATGGAAGGTATGATTCCCAACCATCTAGTTTCCATTTTAATTGACCCTGGTTCTAATCTGAGTTATGTTGCCCCTCAAACTATTGAGAAATGTAATTGCAACAAGTAAAACATGCTAAATCATGGCTGGTACAACTAGCCACTGGAACAAAAAGAAAGGTGACAATGATCATACTAGCATGAAAATTCATTATGAATGGACTGTCCACCCAAGAGACCCTAAACATGTTCTTTTTAGGATCTTATGACCTACTGATTGGCATGGACTGGTTGGTTGCACATAAATCCAAGTTGGACTGTTATAATAAAGCATTGGAGTGTGAAGATGGGGAAGGGAGGAAAATAACCTTACAAGGAATTCAAAAGCCTATCTTAGTGAGACAAATATCAACACTTTGAGTGAAGAAGTATTGCATAAAAGGATATCTTTTGTATGAAATAAAAGTGTTGAACTCTTTTGAAGATAATAAACCAAGCCTAGAGAACCATTGTTGGCCCTTGGTAATGTATTAAGGAAGAAAGTGGAGATTAAGGAAGAAGAAAGACAAAGTATGAAGAGCATGGAAGGCACACAAACCAAGGAAGGGTCGAAGTGGTTAAAGAAGCATAAAATAAGGAACAAAGTAAAGGAAATAAATTCATTGAAAGAGAATATCAAGGAAGATAAAGAAGCAAAGAAGATAGATCATGGACAAGTCAACAACCAGAAGAAGACAGTAATGGGTGCTTTGAAGCACCTCACGGAAAATAACGAGGAACATGTCGACGAAGTCCTTAAAATAAGGGTTATGTGGATCTAGGGTTTTGGCAATGTGGATCTAGGGTTTTGGCACCTGGGCTTCGGTCTAGGGTTTTCTAAGAGTCATGGAATGTATAAATAGAGGTCTAGAAGAGTTGAGGAAAGAGGCGTGATAGTGTTGTTGATATGTAAGAGTGTTATGTTTTAGGGTATTATTGTATTTTGGGTCTTTAGTTGGGTATGAAGATCTACTCTTCAGCTGGGTGTGAAGATATACTCTACAGTTGGGTGTGCAGGGATAAGGAATAAAGAGGAAGAGAGAGAGAAGGATATGCAGATAAGTGCACAAATAGAACTGTATATTTTCATCTACTCTATCAATAAACACAATTTTGTGGACGTAGCCCTAGGGAGAGGGTGAACCACGTAAAATTTGGTTGTTCTATGTGGTTGATGCTTTGTTATTTGCTATCTTTTATATTTTTATTGCACTGTTATTTTTCCTGTTGAAGATAAGAAGATATAACTAACTTCGCGAAGTTAAGCATAATACTGTTAAGAATCTCTAGGTTATTTTGTGTTGTTGTTCTGGAGTCATCTTGCATTTCCTCTGGTTGTAGACACCTGTGTCCTGCAACCCCCCTATTGCTACTTTGGGTGAGACTTCATTTGCTTCACAGATGTTGCCATAAGGGCCAGTAGTTAGGGTTTGTTGGTGCACTGTTAGACTTGAACCCTAGGTCTACCCCTGCTCCAACAAATGGTTCTGTTACCAGGACCAAAATCTTCTTGAGGGAATGTCAAGGTGGTTTCCATTGAAGACAGAAATTCAGAATTGGATAGAAGAACAAGAAAGGGACTTTGTCATAGCTCAGAAAAAGAACCCTAGCATTAGAACAGAAGACTGGTTGGGAAGGTACATCTTTACTAATGTGCATGAGATTTTATTTACAGGAGTTCATTAGGAGTTGTACGAGTGGTTAGCCAGACTAGAAGAGACTCAGTTTAAAATTAGATATAGACCACCTGTGGTTTGGACATCAACGCTAATTAAGAAAGTCAAGAAAGTTGATAACGTTGTGTCAAGGGCAGTAGATCTATGGTTTGAAAACACTATTGGAGGGTACATTACTCAATTTTCTATTGACAGAGTGGAATCATATAGTCAAGCAGAGAGGTATTTCTTCAAGGGACCTAGAGGAAAGTTTCTACACTTTTTGAAGTTGAGGATTAATATGCTATTGCATGAGAAGAATATCTTGAAGATATAGTAATCAATTAGATCTGAAAGCTAATGTTCAAGAATTCAGAAAATGACAGTGACACTGAGGATGGACACATGCACAATGGGAGATCATTCATAAAGATTCCTCTTGCGAACCTGTTTAAGCAGAGTTACAGGCCATTATCACAAGACAAATAATTCTATAGTGGAGAAGAAGTAGAGAAATCAGACAAAGAGTATTCAGATTTCGCAAGGGCAGAGGAAGTAGAGACTAAAGAACCTCACCGAGAAGAACTAGGAACTTCAGGTACTGTGCCTACTATCGAAGTAAGTATTTCTACTCCTGCTGTTGTTCTATTAGCATCAAGTAACCAGAGTAACCAGAGTAATCAGAGAACTCAGAGTACCATCACAAGCAATTTAAGAAACCAAGAAAAATCAATGGCAGATGAAATGGGGTTACCTATTTTCAGAGAAGATGGATCTAAGGATCCTGAGCAACACTAGTTCTTATACGAAGATGTATGGAGAATTAAGCACGTCACTGATGAAGCTGTTAAAAGAGATCAGTTTAGTACTACTTTGAGGGACCGTGCACTGAGCTGGTATATGAAGTTTGTTAAAGCATCTGTACAAACTAAACCGCTGAATGAAATTAATACTGCGTTAAGTGCATAGTTCAAGAATCCTAAGTCAGAGTCATAGTGCATTACAGACTTGAAGGAAATCAAGCAGAAGGTGATTGAACTGGTCTGGGATATTGATCAGAGGTTTAAGACCTTTATAGGTGTTGATGGGACTTAGCTCCTTGGATTCAACAGTAGGAACCAAACCTACCACCAAGGCCCAATTAGACTTTGCAACGTTTGAAGATGGAATGGTTCTCCAGATCTTGCGATCCAGCCAGTTTATCGATGGGATTTATGCTTTCTTGTGAAGGTTCTCCCTTCAGTTAAGGCTGTTCTTCTCTGTATTTTCTCTTCAGGTGGGACTGATCTAAGAGATGCAAGCCAGTATAAACCAACTTGAAAAATGACAAGATTAAGTTTTAACTATTGGGAAGAGGCTGAGCTTGGGATAACTCGCTGCTCAAACATGTAGACATCGACTTTATACCACAGGCCTAGTAATAATGCATTAACCAAATGAGCATCCAATTACTATATGAGAAACTAACTATCAGAAAGAAAACACATAAGTGACAAGATGATGGCAAGCAAAATAATTCATCTACCATAACATTCATCACATGATAACACCGCAATTTATCTTCATCATTAAAGAAAAGGACATTAAGACATTGCACCAGATAACTTGACAACATAATTAATTGCTCTTACTCATTACTGCATCATTCATGGAACAGGATCAAAAGTAATTCTTCTCCAAGTCCAATCACATACATCTGATGAAAATAGTTTGTCTTTGGTCCAGAAGGACTTCTCAATTCATAATAGTCTTAAAATAATTCTTAACAACCAAAAAGAAAGAGTTCTTACAACAAGCATCGACCCTTGTTCATTGGTCGATGCCTCTATTTATAATATAAAGTTCAACTGTAATTAACAGCTAAATATAACAAAAATTTCCACGTGGCGTTATCATCAAACAGTTTCTTTAGCAATCCGCCTGAGATATTTCTTGAAAAGGATGACTCTTTTCGTATTCAGACCAACTGATAAACAGATCTTCACAGGTTTGAGCCCATGGGAACCGGTGTTGTTCCATCGGGATAGCATATACTCCTCTAATATCTACTACATGTGCTCGGTATTTTACCAAACTACCGTTCAACTGTTGCAGCATGATTTGAGATCTGATCGAGTGTTCCATGAATTGTTTCACTTGTCCTGGACTCGCATCAGTTATCTTCATGCATTCTTCAGCCCATAGAGAGTCTTGTTCGGCATGCGTCTTGAACACATCGCTCAGGTTGAAAAATTCCTTGGGGGTGCCGAACTCGGGGAGATCGACATCCTTCATTACTTTATTAATTTTAGCCCATTTTTTCTGGCACTTATCCCATTGCTCTTGGATTTCTCAGTGTGGGTCCCAGGACATCTTAGCCCAGTACTTGATAGATCTCTTCATGCGGTCGAGACTACTCTTGCCTACCAACTGAATGCCATGTCTTTCCTTTTCTCAATCCTGTTGGAATGCCTCGATATATTTGAGTCTCTCCACCACTTGTTGTGCCTTTTCATGCCATCATTACATCTCCTTACACATCGCGAGTTCCATCAGAGTGTTCTCTTGGAACTCGACTATGTTCGTGGTTAACAAGTGCTTTTCTTTCTTGAGCTTGTTGTAAACTCTGTTAAACTCACCTTTCAAATACACGACGGTCTGTGTAGCACTTTTGTAGTATTCTTCTAGATGGTGCAAGTGCTCGAGCTCCTTTCGGGAGGTGGCTAATTCCTTTTCATCCCTCCTGGCTCTATCTTGGGTGGCATCAGAGAGGGATTTTCCCATGCTGATCAGTTTAGACGTACGAGCTTCTACTATGTTGATTAATTTTTCTTATGTGGTAACTAAGATGGAATGATCCAAGGTGATCCTTCTCTTCTTTGCAGTCCTTTGAACGATGGCTTTTCTCTTTTGATCATAGGAGATCGCATAGATGTCTGCTACCTTGTCTACCAGTTTTGGTATCTGCTGATCACCTCATGTGAGGTTGTTTCCCAGGTTCCCAATGGTGTATATTTTTTCAAGAGTTGGCTCTCGAACTTCCTCGCTTTTCCTTGTGGATCTAACCTCTACTTGTCTCTCGTCAGGGATTTGAATATTGGGCAGAATAGAGGTTTCGAGTATAGACTCATCACTTACTTGCTCGTCGGCCATAGGACCACCAGTTTCCCTTTGTGAAGGTTCTTCACTCGGACCTGCTTCTGCTGCTTGTCCGTTATACTCTCTTGTGTCAAGGCTACCTTTGGCTCCCGTTTCCTTCTGTGAGACCTCTATGTCTTGAACCTCGGGCTCAGGGGAAGAGGTTTTCTCAGGACTTTCTTCCTCTTGGACGCACACTGGGGAGATGCGAGCGGACTCCGGACTCTCATCATTGTTGTATATATGTATAAGGGTTCTTAAGGGATTGGGCGCTTTTATATCTATCGACACCCGACCTGTCTCTGGTTGATTTGTCCCTCCTTCCGAGGGATTGATCGATGATGTTGTGGATTCAGAGTTGTCTAACTCATTAGTGTTATCAGGAACTGTGGAACCAGGGTCACTTGGCTCTGTTGGGATGCTTTGGAAGGTGGTTGAAATTGCAGGTCTTATGGTGAGGTATGGGTCATCCTGCATTCGCTTCATTAGTAGCTAGGTTTGTTGGTATAAAATTGCACCTCTCTCTTGTGCAACTTGATCTTCAGGGAGATTCCTAATTTGTACTAGGGATTCATGATAGACTGTAGTCACCTCAATTCCCTCCCAAGGATCGACTATTTCCTCACTGGAATCAGATGCTATATTTGCTTCCTGAGCCCTGACAATTTATTGATTTTCTTACTCTAGAGACGTCGCTTGTTCTTCCAAACTCGTAGCTTTGAATCTGGTCATTCGAGGGTCAACCTTTCTTGACGTCACTTCATCCCAATCTTGAGCATTTTCACTGAATATTACATCTTTGAACCGATCATGGGCATAAGGCCAACATAATGATACCTGCGATGCATGTTGCAAGACTAGTTCTTTGGGGTCATGCTTGCTAAATCGACCGTTTTGGAATCCAAACTCTAATTGACCTAGCCCGAGTTGCTTAGCATGCAGAGTGTCTTTGACCATGTAGAATCCAATATGAAACCCATATGGTATGAAAGCCCTCTTTTTTTCTTTTACTAAAGTTGCATTGTATCCTTGCAGGATGGTCTGATAACAGATCTCCCCTAACACTAGTCAGCCAGGAACATAAATGGGTAATAAGTGGGGTGCTCATGTGGTGCTGAAAACCTTGATATAGGTTTCTTGCTCATATAAATACCAGTGACCAACTTTTTCTATAACCTTTTTTTCTTCGTTTGACAGCCTAGGGAATTATTTCCTAAATAATAAGGAGTAGATACGTGCAATAAATTGATCATACATAACTGAATAGGATTTCCTGTACCTGTTTTCCCATAGGGTCATGAAATATACATGGACTGGAAGCTCTGAGGGATGCCAATTTAGGTTCATCCTAGAGAAAGAATTTCTGGCATAGATGACTTCCAGAAGATATGAGGCCATGTAGAAGGCAGGAACCTCTCCCTCCTTCGGTGCCTGGGCTTGCCTTATGCAAGTGCTCAGCTGTTTGGAGATGATGGCACTCCAATTGAAACACGTACCTGAAATGGCCACTGCGAAAGCTAGAGGCATCCAAGCTTCTGAGAACCGGGAGCATTCTTTTTCTCCATGCAATTTGCAGAGAAGAGCCATGAGATATATGTATGGTTCCCTAAGATTGGACTTTGGATACTAGTCGGTAGTTCGGTTTATGAACTTTTTATCCTCCCTCCACCAAGACGCCATGATTTTGCTGGTATCGTGTGATGCATAGAAACTGAGAATGAAATCAATGCTCAACTTTTCTCTAGACTCATTGAGATTGTAATAGATCTGAACCTATGATGGCAAGAAGAACCCGATGCAATCACTGTTATCATCATTAATCAATGAGCCACTTCAGGAGCTCAATGCAAGGGAACGCCGGAGACCGGCTTGACACCATGTGGAGATAATCCCTACGAATGTTTGGGAGGAACTCGTTGTCAAGCTTCCTTGTATCAGGATCGTTGTGCGAGGTATACTCGAGAGGTTCTTCTCTCTTGATTTTATTGAGCACCTCTTCGCAGCGAGGAAATGTTGTCTTGGATCCAATACTTTCCTCTGTCTCCGAAAGATTGGGGCTGGACAAAGGGCTCCTTGGTGATTGTCTTAATGACAGGCACCAGCTTGGGAGCGAACTCTAATTGTCTTGCAACTGCTGGGGAGGAGCCTTCTCCTACTTCTGATTCTTGTAGTTTTGGAGCTCTCAGTGATTTCTTGGGGGAGGGCTTCTTCGGAGGCATTGTCTCCTGTAAAAAAACAATGCCCTTTAAACATGTATACAGAGTAGCGTTGGGTGAGTATATATAAAATGGAATGAGAGAAAATAATTAGCGGATACATACCTGCAACGCTTACCAAGATAATTTTTTAGTACTCACTGAACTTTGGATGTCTCCTTCGGATTGCTAGCTTCACTCTTCTGTTTGTTCTGAATATCTTGCTGCGCAGAATAGGGTCATGCATAATGACTAGAACAGGGTATAACTGGAGAGGTACTACCAGTCATATCAATTAGTTAATACGAGTAATGAATGCAGATTCAAAATAAACTAATATCAAATTTCTGTAGATAAATATTAGCTAGTCGACGACAGAGGCGTTGAGAAAGATGCATTGTATCGGTGGGTTTAACGGTTGATTTTGATCCACGCATGAATCAGTAACTAATGCGTGATCCATGAATTAACTACTAGCTTTGAATGTGGCATATTTAACACATTTAGGGGTTAAACATCTCGTCACATCACCTCACTCCTCTATATAAATTGGGGGTCGGCCACTATTTGAGTGTATACTTCAATTGATATCTTCTTGATAAAGATTTCGATGCCGATGATGTTGGGGTTGGTGATCAGGGAAAGTTCCACTATGCAACTTGTCGGTGGGTCCTCCTCTTCATGAGCCTTCATCATTGAAAAACATTTCGAGTGTCGGCGGTCTGCAGTTTCACTCCTCTTTTTTCGCAGTGCTTACTGTTACACTTTTCCGCTGAAGCCGAATGAACCGGCCTTTGGCAAGATCCTTCTCGAGACTTATCCGTAGAAAATAAACGCTTTCATCGACTGACACTGGTGAAGGTCGACACTCGACTATTTTGACTTCTCACGCAGTTTTCGCCACCTTTAACCTTCACTAATGCTGAACCTATCAAGTGAGTCGGAAAACTTTTGGGTTGCCGATTCCTTGAGTGGTTGTTAAGTTCCTTGTTTAGAGTTAATAAGGTTTTTTGTTGTACATTTGAACACAATTGTAATCTATTTAATCATGAAACATAAAGATAAGCGGAGGCATCAATTTCATTTTGAAGTAAAAAATAGACAACGCAGAGGGTCAAGTGGTACCCAAAAAGGAAATGGTCATAGACCTTTTTTTAGGGTGTGTTGAGTGCTCAACAAATGGCGATTCACTGGGCAAATTCAGAATCTCTAGTTCCCCTTCGTTTCCCTAAGGGTGATAATTCCACTAGGAACTTAAAGCACACATACTTATTCGGATATATATATATATATATATATATATATATATATATATATATATATATTTAATTTATTGGAAGTATTGTTTTAAGGCTTGGCCATTTTCTGGGAGAGCATCAGGTTCCCCCCTCAAATTTTTCAACCGATAAGTACCTTCCCCGATTTTCTCAACCACCTGGAAAGGCCCAGGCCATAGATTCTAAAACTTGGAATGTTTCCCTTTTGGTTCATTTTCCCTATCCCACTTTAGGACTAAGTCTCCTACTTCAAAATTATTTTCCTTAGCCTTATGCTTATCAAGCCATCTTTTCACTATTTGTTGGTGGGCTAGAAAGTTTGACTTAGCCTTTTCTCTTTCTTCTTCCAGCATGAGCAAAGTGTTGATCCTTTGTTGCATGGTCGATGAGGGTTCTTCGTTGGAGCTTTGGGCTAGTTAAAGAGATGGAAGATAGAGCCCATTTGGGAGGATGGCTTCTTGCCCGTAAATCAGAAAATATGGGGAATTTCCTATAGCTTCTTTTGGTGTGACCCTATCGGCCCATAGAGAATTATGAAGCAGATTATGCCAATTTCTTTGGTTGTCTGTAACCATCTTCTTTAATATCCTTACTAGGTTTTTATTTGTTGATTCTGCCACACTGTTTCCCTGAGGGTAATAATTTGCAGAGTACTTGATTATGATTCCTTTGTTTAGAGGAAACTCTGTCAATAGGGTAGCATTATCAAAGACTAGAATAGAGGGGACACCAAACCTTGTGATCAACTATTGTTCTATAAATTGGATGACTACCTTCTCGTTTACATGAGTCAGAGGAATGGCCTCTGCCCATTTCGTGAAATAGTCGGTGGAAGTAAGGATATACTTGTGTAGTTTTCAAGAGCTCGGGGTAATTTCCCCTATTATATCCAACCCCCATTTCTCAAAAGCCCTAGAGACAGTCACGGGTTGAAGTGGGACTGTTGCTCTTTTCTCTTTTCTAGCGCTTACTTGACAAGTCTTGCAGTTCCTAGCGTAAGCATGAGCGTCTTTGAACAAGGTGGGCCAATAATAGCCGACTCTCAGGATCTTATGAGAGGTGGTGTTTCCAGCAAAATTTCCTTCGGCGGGGCCATCATGGATTTCCTTCAGCACTTTGTCTGCATCCTTGCATTCAAGACATCTTAATAGTACCCCATCGTAGTTGATCCAGAAGAGCACCGAATTTATGAGGCGATATTGGGAAGATTTCAACCTGAGGGCTCTTCTTTCCCTAGGGTTCAGATTTTTGGGGCAAGTCCCGTGATACAGAAGATGGGTTAAATCTTTATACCAAGAGCCTAGCCCCATGGAGGTGTACAATGCTTCACCACACCATAGCGCGATCTTGTTTTCCCACCCAGAATCTACATTCACTTGATCCTGTGCTTCAGCTACAAGCTTACATAACCCTTTTCCTTTGACTAGCTGGGCCTGTTTTATATCTAGGTCAAATTCTTGGACTACTACCATCTAGTTCCCTCTTCTTTCTCTTCTTCCTGGGTAAATAGGGATCAGACTACAGGGTGTGGCACAATCACTTTAGTATGATTCTTGAGGATGTAAGACCTAAAATGCTTCACTGCCTTATACACTGCATAGGCCTGTTTGTCTATAGAAGGATGGTTAAGCTCAACTCCTTGAATATTAGTACTCATAAATGACACTAGGGCTTCGTTGTTGTCATCATCCTTCTAGGTCAAAACCACAACTAGCGATTGGTCGGAGGCAAAGGTATAGAGGAAAAATTATCTATTGAAATCGGGACTTCACAGCACCGGAGCTCGGGATATGGCAACTTTGATATTGCCGAAGGCATTTTTTCGCTCATCATCCCACTTACATT
>JASDQU010237162.1:17062-28071 GCA_032191745.1 Picea mariana | reverse complement strand
AAAGAATTGGTAATGTATTTCAGCCATCAGATGCTCTTCTGACCTCACACATTAGGGGGCATATGTTATAACCCTAAAATGCACCACACAGGCTTACCTGGCATCATGCCAACTCATGCCTCTTCCTAGCCAAAGCCATGCTGAATAAAACCTCAAAAACCCACTTAAATCAAGAAACCCGCGCCCTAACCTCTCACTGGACACGTTGGACTGCTTGTTGGCCTTCTACTGCACGCGGGTGACCGTGGGTTAGCTCACTACAACACGCGTTTACCTAACAAAGAAAAAAATCAGGAAAGTTTCCGCCGGGATGAAGATCTTTTTGTTAGTTAACTAGAACTCCCAGCCATGCATGGCCGAGAGTTCGCCAAAAACCCTAGCTCCTTCTAGCCTATAAAAGGAGGGGTAGGGGTACTATTCAAGGAGGAAAAATCATAGCAAAGAAACTCTGCCAAAATTTCCAAGTCCATTGTTGTCCCAACCCTTTAGCTTTTCCTCAAGATTTAGGATAATTCAAGCAAAGCAGTTGGAGGAGAAGGAAGAGGAGGAGTCCAGGATCAGGATTGAGGAATGGTGGCCGGTCTCAAAAAATCATTGTAAGTTGGTTCATATTGATATCAATAAAAAGATACTTTTCCCATCCCAAATACATGAGTCTTATATGTTTATGTGATTTGTGTTTAATCTCTAACCCCCTAGTAGAACAATAGCATGCATGCATAGTTTTGTCTTGATTGCAGGACCGCTTTGTGGAAGGAGCAGCAGCAACAAAGAGATAAAGCTCAACGGAGGAGCTACACCAACCGTCGATAAAAGGTTAGTTAGTTCTTCCCTTGTTTGTTTAAAGAAAAGGGGTTTAGATTCAGGGTAGAAGGTTAAAAGTAGCTTATGAAGGGTCATGATCCGCATACAAGTTTAAAGCCCTAGCTTGTTAGTCCGTAGGGTAGAATACCCCACAACAATAAATATTGTACAAGGTTAAAATCTACATTTGGTATCAGAGAAATTATTGGCTTCAGGGGACACCTTTGTGGTCAAGGGTTTGGCTCGGGACTATGATAAGCCTTGTTACAGTGGGAGATCTGCGGTATTGATTCTTCAAGTGAAGAGAAATGGCGAGCAGTTCAAAAATGGAGACCAAGAAGTTTAACGGGAAAATTTTTGAGTTGTGGAAGCTCAATATGGAATATCTATTGGTGGACAAAGATCAGTGGATCCAGGTACTAGACCTACAGGAAATTCACCATATGACTGGAAAAAGTTGGATTGGAAGGCGAAGAGCACAATCTAATTGTGTCTCTTGAATTCAGTATTATTGAATGTGCCAGAGGAAGCTACAACCAAGGATTTATGGGATAAGTTGGGGAAGTTGTATCTGTCTAAGTCCCTAGTAAATAAACTATTCCTAAGAAATAAGTTATATAACTTGAGGATGAGAGATGGAGACTTGGTGGCAACGCATTTGAACGCCTTCAATATTGTGGTAAGTCAGTTAGTATCTATTGAGATTAAAATTTAAGATGAAGATAAGTGTATCAATTTGTTGTGCTCTTTACCAGACTCATGGGATAGTCTGGTTGTGGACATAGGTAGTAATACAACTGCCTTGAAGTTTGATGAAGTGGTATCATCCTTGTTGTCAGAGGAGATGAGATGGAAGAACATGGAAGGAAAAAGCACAGATGCATTATTTTCAAGAGGACACTCCTAGGAAAGAAATAGATCTAAGTCCTCAAGTGGGAAATCTAAGTCTAAGGGTATATCTAAATCTCCCAGAAAGTTTATAAATGTATGTTGGAGATGTGGAAAATAAGGGCACTAGAAGAAGCAGTGTGGATCCAAAATTGAGAAAAAGAAGGGATCTGAAGAAGTTACTTCTACAGAAGAAAAGACCTCTAAGGATGAAGGAGGGGATGTGTATTTGGCTTCTTCAAGCACACATATACATCATGAGGCATGGTTGGTTGACTCAGGTGCATCCTTTCATATGATTCCCCACAGGGAGTGGTTATGTGAATACGAAATGTATGATGGAGGTAATGTTTTCTTAGGTGATGAATTGACAACCAGAATTATAGGACGAGGAAAATTCAAGTTGAGGCTCATATATGGAAGGAATAGAACACTAACTGGTGTTCTGAACATCCTAGGTTTGGCCAAAAGTTTGATTTCTGTAAGAAAAATGGACGATGCAGGGGTAAAAACAATATTTGAAAAGGAAACTTCTCGGATGGTTCGAGGAGCAATGGTGTTGCTGAAGGGAGTTCGGTTTGGAACTCTGTATAATTTGCAAGGAAGTACTATTAGTAATGGGTGTAATATCTCCATTGTTCCTAATATTGGAGTTGAAGAAGAAATAAATCCTACAGTCTCTAGAGAAAAGGTTATGCTATGGCATCAAAGACTGGGGCATATAGGAGAAAAAGGTCTTCGACCACTACATGGTAAAGGTATGGTTGAAGGTATGTCTAACTTCTCTCTAGATTTTGATTTATGTGAACATTGTGTATATGGGAAGTAGAATCGGGTAAGATTCTCCTTTGGTGCAACGAGGGCAGAAGGAATTTTACAACTAGTTCACAGTGATGTTTTTGGACCCGTGTCGGTTCCATCATTGGGGAAATCTGTGTACTATGTCTCATTTATAGATGAATTCTCGAGGAATACTTGGATATATTTTCTCAGGAAGAAATCAAAAGTCTTTGACAGGTGTAAAGAGTTAATGCTCTTGTTGAGAATCAAATAGAGAAAATAATTAAGGTGTTGAGGACAGATAATGGAGGAGAGTTATGTGGGAATGAATTTGAAGAATTTTGTAAGAAGTGTAGTATAGAAAGGTAGAATACTGCTCCATATACACCTCAACATAATGGAGTTGCATAAAATATGAACAAGATGCTGATGGAAAAGGAAAGGTGCATGCTCAGTGGTGTCGGGTTAGGGAAAGAACTATGGGCAAAGGCAGTGGGTACTGCATGTTACCTAGTCAACAGATCACCCTCATTAGCACTAGATGAAAAGACTCCATAAGAGGTATGGACTGGTAATAAACCTTCTCTCACACATCTCAAGATATTTGGCTGTGAGGCCTACGTTCATATTCCAAAGGAAAACATGAGTAATCTAGATAAGAAGGATGAAAAGTGTATCTTTATTGGGTATAAAGATGGTCTCAAAGGTTATAAGCTTTGGAACCCAGGAACTAAGAAGGTTGTGTATATTATAGATGTGGTATTTAGAGAAATGAATAATGTTGTTAAATAGGAAGTCCTACCAAGTAAGGAAGAACCAGATAAAATAGAGTTTGATTTAAAGGATGATGAATCGGACTCTATAGAAGAACATGAATCAAAAGAAGAAGATCCTCATACTCCAGGATTGAGGAGATTGGTTTGAGAAATAAGGCTACCAGAAAGGTATACTTCATATGATTTTCGTTCAAATTTTGTTTTGTCTATTACTGATGATGATCCTAGAACTGTCAGGGAGGCAGTGGATTCAGAGGATGGAAAACTCTGGGAAAAGGCCATGGATGATGAAATGGTAGCCTTGGATAAGAATGAGGCTTGGGATCTAGTGGAGTTGTTGACTAGAAGAAATCCCATTGGCAGCAAATGGGTATTTAAAAAGAAGTTGAATGCAGAAGGAAAAGTGGAGAAATACAAAGCTCGATTAGTAGCAAAGGGTTATTCCGAGGTTGAGGCAGTTGATTTTGGTGAGATTTTTTCTCCTGTTGCCAAGTTAACTTCTATTAGATTTATGTTATCTGTTGTTGTTGTGTTTGATTTTGAAGTAGAACAGATGGATGTGAAGACAAAATTCCTACATGGGGATTTGGAAGAAGAAATCTATATGAAGCAGCCAAAAGGTTTTGTTGTGAAGGGAAAGAAGGTGTTGGTATGCAAGATGAAAAAGTCCATGTATGGTTTAAAACAATCACCAAGGATGTGGTATCAAAAGTTTGATACTTATATGCTGGGACTTGGCTTCAAAAGAAGCAAAGAGGATCAATGTGTGTATTTTAAATTAATTGGTGATCATTTGATTTATTTGGTCTTCTATGTGGATGACATGTTGTTGATAGGAAAAAACAAGGAGATTATCTAGGATGTGAAAAATCAGTTTTCATCTAAATTTGACATGAAGGAAATCGATGTTGTAAATTTCATTTTGGGCATGGAAATTAAAAGAGATCAGGAAAAGAGGAAACTCTGGTTAAATCAAAAAAATATGTCGAGACAATATTGCAGAGGTTTAATATGCAAGAATGTAAACCGGTCAAGGTCCCTATTCCTGTTGGTGTAAATTTATCTGCAGATCAGTGTCCCAAGACACAGGAAGAGGAGGAGGACATATGTCGTGTTCCATATGCAAGTGGAGTTGGTAGTTTGATGTATGCAGTGGTATGTACTAGACCGTACATTGCACATGCAGTGGTAGTTTTGAGCAGGTATATGTCAAAACCAGGGAAGGAGCATTGGACAATAGTAAAAAGGGTTTTCAGGTATTTGCGTGGCACTGCTAGCTATGGATTGTGCTACCAAGGAAGACCATGATTGGACAAAGTGTTGGACATACATGGCTTTATGGATGTAGAATGGGTTGGAGATCTGGATCGTAGGAGATCTACAAGTGGGTATGTGTTTAACCTGTTTGGAGGAGCAATCAATTGGATGAGCAAAAGACAAACTGTAGTGGTACTTTCAACTACATAAGTTGAATACATGGCATCCACTCATGCAAGTAAGGAAGCAGTATGGTTACAAAGATTGTGTTCATGTATTGGGTTGGTACAACAAGCTGTAAGGATACATTGTGACAGTCAGAGTGCAATTTTTCTGGTGAAGAACCTGGCTTATCATTCAAAGTGAAAGCATATTTATGTTTAATATCACTTTCTGAGAGACATGGTTGAAGAAAATAAAGAGTTGTTGATGAAGGTGGACACTTTGAAGAATGTTGCAGATTCATTAACAAAATTTGTGAGCACTAAGAATTTATCTTGGTGTAGAGGATCTATGGGCATTACTGCCCTGGATTGTTGACTATGTAACCCTGTAACCCCCTGTATGCAAAGAGAACAAGTGGGAGAATGTTGGGTATGTGTTATATTCTTTGCACGACTAGCATTAGTGTCTATTATGTTGCATCGAGAGTGCAGGGGGGTTTGAGGGGGGGCGATAGCCCCCCTCCGCGAGGGTTCGAGGGTAGCACCCCCAAGATTTTTTTTTGCCTCGGGAAATGTGTCACATTTTTGCCTCATTTTTCGTGTCCATTGTTGGGCGGTTTTCGGCACATGGTTTATGTCGATGGTTTTCTATTTCTGGTTAAGGAATTAGGGTTGTTGACTAATCTAGTTCATTGGGTTAGGGTTTTGGATGTCGCTGGCTCTTATATGTATATTGTATTGTAAACAATATATGACTGCGAATGAATATATAATATGTTGGTTTTCCCAGTTTGGGTTTCTAGGGGAAAAACCTCTGTGTAATGTGTGTATTTGTCATTGTATATTTTCTGTTTTTTTACTAAAAATCTGTTTGCAATAAATATTGTACAAGGTTAAAATATACATAAAGGTCTAGGCTGATATCTAAATGTTATGTAGAAATTCCTTTGGTTTCTTGGATTTTTTCTCCATCTAGAAACTTTCTCTCATGGTTGGTCTATTATATATGGACTTGGCTCTCAATTTTTGTTGTCTCCTATCTCCAGAACTCCTTTTTTCATTCTTTCCTAACAACCCCTTTCTCTCCATTCAAATTTATTTCATGCCCAATGGCAAGAGAATTCAATCTCAACTTCTTTTCCTAGTTCCAAGAATGTAGATGAGACAACTTGCTAGATTTTAAGAAATGGTGGCTTAGATTGGAGAATTTGTTTCTTCCACTCTTCTTAACCCCTTTTAGATTTGAGATTTATATTTTGAAATGGTTGAGAGTTCAATTTAACATAAGATAGATATTTTTAGGCATAAACCCCCCTTACACCCCCTCACCTTTTCCCTCTTGTGTTATCACAACCCCTATTGGTGCTTAAGCTCAGCTAATCTTGATTTTTTTTTATTAACCGAAAAATAAAATACGTAAAATATTCACATCACCATTGTATATCTACCTCATGGTTTTAATGTAGCAGAAAATAAAATATCCATGCAAAGTATTTAAGCATTTATTTACAAGTAATTCAAGAAGAAAAAATGGGATATTACATACCCTCCCCCTTGGAATAACATCGTCCTCAGTGTTATTTATTTTAACAATGTTTATGGTGAAAACAGGGATGGATATGCCTCTCTCATGGCATCCTCCATGTCATGAGTGGCCTCATTTCCCCCAAAGTGCTTCCATTTCACTTTTACCCAAGCAATGGCTTAGTTCTAGAGCATTGTGACTTTCCTGTCAAGTATGCACAGGGGCTCTGATTGGAACACTCCTTTTGATTCCACCTGGATATCATTCCAATCAATAACATGGTAAAAATCATGTACATACTTTTTAAGCAAAGATACATGAAAGCATTATGTATTTTAATATTTGCAAGCAAAACAAGTTTATAAGCTACTGGTCATATCCTTTCCAAAATTTCGAATGGTCCACAATATCTGGGTGCAAGTTTGGCATAGGCTCCAAGCTTTAGTGAACTCTTTTGTGGTTCACTTTAATATACACATTCTTGACAACTTTGAATTCTATATGCGTCATGTTTATGTCTCCATAACTCTTCTGTTTTTCTTGAGTTGTCTTCAAGTTTTGTTTGATCTTGTTGACTTCTTTCTCCATGTCTTTCAACATTTTTGGTTCAAGTGTGATTCTATTTACTAGATTGTCTAAGTTGTTGATCTACATTTGTTGATAAACGTTAGTGTATAAAGGTCAACTTTTAGTATTCTTCCTTTCTTCTCTTGTATCCTGTATATTATTTACTTAACCTTTTTCTTTCCTTCAAAATGCAGGTTGTGGAGCGGGCTACCACCATATCCAAAAGTATGCAAACCCGCAAACCTGCAAGACTATACTTAGATATTTTTCCCCATCCAATGAACCCAACACTTAGCCATTTTTCGTTGTTGTTGAAGTCCCATTGCTGGAAACCAAGCTATCCCTCATATCGCAAATACCCCACAATCCCGCATTTCACATTTCCACATTCACCATAATATGCTTTCCATCCCTTACTTTGCACCTCCATACTTAACCATTTTTCATACTCCCCAATATGGTATTACCATTCCCAATGACATTTATTTCTCACCACCACGTCAGCCACCACTTGTGTGAATCTAATACCATTAATAAGTGGTGCAATTTTCGTAAACGTTTTGCAATAAATCCAAAATCAAATTGTGCAAATTGAAAAATTTGAACTAAGAGCTACAACAATTGATAATCAAGGCAATATGTGGTAAAAATAAATAAAGAATTCATAAAATACTATATTGACAAAAGCACTACCTATTCATAAAAAATAAAAAAAAACTGTGTAAAGACATTTCAAATAAAAGGAAGAATTTGTATTGTGGTGACACTGTCAACATCCTCGGACGTGAAGACCACTAATTTCAATGGTCACAGGCATATACATGGTACTTGTATCTCCCACCTGAAGAAAAGGAATTGAACAAAGTCTGGAGCTCATGTATTGCATTGCCTGGGTGCATACTGGAGGTAGTTGATTTTAAAGAGTTGGTCCTCTAGTGTGCCGACAAAGTTTTATACAGAGAGAAGAATCATCCAAATGCAAGAAAATATGTCGATTTATTTATCCCCTTCAGTTTTTAGGAGGATGTTGTGACTTCCTGACCCCATATTGTTATTCAATAATGCATAGGCAGATGAGTTTCTTAAAGAAAACAACTAAGGAACATAGCTTCTCGAAAGTTTCCTTACAGGCCCAAGGAGTAATATCAATTCCACTCAGGTCGAGGTATGCTCTTTAAAGTACTCGTATACATAATTTTCCTAGCTATTCACTAGAATAATTGGAAAAGAGTCCATGGATTTGGTGCCCAAATATATTGTATGTATTCTCCATCATTTTATTCATGAAAATGACATGATTGACTGGGCTCGCATGATCTTGAATGAGATTTTGATTTAGTTGGGGAGCCTGAGAAAAACTAAGAAAATCTACATGAGTTCATATTTAGTTTTTTTTATAGTTTATTGACATATATTTAAGGATTTTCCCAGAGCGAGAAATGTTGACTTCAAGAAAGAACCAACTTCATTTTGGTACCCAATGTTATGGAGGCACAATGCCCCATATAAATTTTAAAAAGTACAAAATGGTTTTATGTCTGCTTTTAAGAAGATGATTCATGGTCCCTTCACATCTAGGCTATCATTGGAATCTACATCCTTTCTATCTGACAAAGGAGTTTTCGAAGCTTTGGAATATTTTAGTTTTATGATACTGTATGGATTCCAAGGGAAACCCTTTTTATTACCATTTTATGTTTCTAATAGACTTTTTGTCATCGAAGTGTGTAGACAGTACAAATACTGGGAATATTTCTTCAATGAGAAAAGGAAAAAACAATTTATTCCACTACCATGGAGAGTTGGAGAGACATCTGTGAAGCATATATCTCATTTAGATGAATATGTAGTTCAATTTGACCAGCTCATTGTGAAGGAATCCCAGGCCATTCAGGTTTTCGATCCAAAAGAATTTTTTTCTGCACATATGTCTTTAGTTGGGTATGCTTCATATTTTAGTAAGTCTATGCAATTTGAAGGAGGGGGATATAACCAGAATCTTCTCGAAGCATATGTTGAAAACATCCTAAATAGTATTGAGGAATTGGCTAGCACAAATGGGTGCTACAAGCAACGGGGTAGAGAGACAACAAACAAAAACCCCAATTCACCTAATGTATCATATAAAAATATCTTAGCAAAGACCAAACCTTGAAGTAGTGGTTAGGAACAAAGAAGGTCATCCACTGGAAACTTAGATGATGGTGGAGACAAGGACCCTAATAATAAGACAATTGAAAAACGTTATATTGTTCATACTTCCACAAAAAAAAAGAATTTCAAAAGGAGGGACAAGAATTACCTGAAATTGAAGGGAGTCCCAAAGATATGGAAGTTCCCGATGTGATAAAAGAGCCTAGCTGGGAAGAATAGAGAATGATTGAAACCATTGTTATTTCTGAAGAACTGGCTTCTTAAGAGACAAAGATATTTGAAGAAGAGTCTGTCACTTTACACCATGTGACATACCATAAAAATTTCAAAACATTGTTAATTGAAAAAGTGAACTTGAAAAATAAAAAAAGGTTTCAGAGAAGTGGAATTTTCATGGGGTTCAACCCTCAAAAATTGTATAATTTCAGGAAGCAATTAGAGAAGCCTTGAAGGAGTCTATTTATGATATAGAAAAATAAAATCTGGTCTTAAAAGAAAGAATAAAGGAATTAAAAAAAACTTTGATTCCAAAACCTTCATTTGTCGNTGTATTCTTGAAGATGTACCAATATAAAGTTCTAGATTAAAAGGTTCATTGAGCTTATTAGTGGTTGTAAGAAAATACATTGGAGATAGTATTAAGAAAATAATAGCCTTAATCCTTGAGATATGGAAATTAGCACAAAGCTCAACTACTTTCTCAACAAGGGTTTTACACTTGAAAGAGCATCTCCAAAACTATTTGGAAAATGATGAAGGATTCTACAATGAAGCAATGGGTACATTCATGAAGAAGGTTTCAAGTTTAAGTGATCTACATATAAGAGATCATAATGTAATGTTCCCAAGTAGTTTCTCTAGGAACCTTGGGTTATTTTCTGATCTGTGTGTGTGTGTGTGTGTGTGTGTTCGCTTTATGTGTTTTTGTAGGTTTTGCTTCGCAAGTTGAGCTGAGAGGCTTGGATTGAGTTTAATAGCATGTGGATCTTGGATATAACACAATAATGCACGAAGAACACAAAATAAAACATATAACACAATTAAAATTCTCAAAAAACTTCATATCTAACCTTTATTTAGATAATAAGATGATCTCCATACATAAAATCTGCATATCTCGAATGATATAGAAAGACAAAGAAGTATGGAATGAATATTCCACCAAAATAAAACAAAATAGAGAGATAAAACCTCCTAAGCTTTCAGTAGCTGCATTTAGAACAATATAAGATCAGTTTATTTCCCTTGAATACTAGAAACTCTCAAGTTTGGTGATGATGCACCCAAACCGCCTGAAGGAAGCTAAGAATTTCAGCCTCCTTGAAGATGGCCTCTAAACCCTTGAAAAATTATGCCAATCTATAGATCAGGTAATATATAGTGCTTATGGAGAGATTCCTAGGTCAAATACTTAGATCTAGGCCTCCAACTCAACGCACCCTCAATGAAGAGTCTTCCCTCTCCAAAAATTCGTCCCAAGGCCACAAATAAATAATAAACAAGAGAATCATTCCAACAGAAGATGAGAAAAGGGATCTCTAGGCCTAGAAACCCCCCTAAGGACGAGATTTTCCTCAAATATTCCTTCTCCACCTCAAATCGAACTGATCTCCTTCAAACAGTGCACCCTTCCTCTAGAAAACCTTCAAAATTGTGTCCTGCCTCCTCCTTTTACCGTAGAGATTAACCTATAGCTGAAGAGAATGGTTAGGGAGGAATATTTCACCTCCTTGGCCAAGCTTGGACTAGGAACAGAGGGATATTTCACCTCCTTGCTGGTCTTTAGGGTTTGTTTACTCAAAACCCTCAAAACATAAGTTGCATAACACAAGAAGCAAATAATGAAAATGACATGAATGAGGAGTCATGCGCCCTCCTCTCTCTTTTATACCTCCATATTCTAATTCTCTTTTGAGTTACTTTATGAATTTATCTAAGGTTATTGTTTTAATTTCTCCTCAAGTCATCCAACCTTTTTTCCCTTTTCATCCAAGTCACTTTAGTAAAATAACATTAACTTGATTAATGACGTTTTTCGCGCCTCCTATACCTTTTTTCCCATTGGACTATACTATAGAGGGGTGACTAGACTAC
>JASDQU010237162.1:0-16962 GCA_032191745.1 Picea mariana | reverse complement strand
GGGGCTCCGTCCCCCCTGCACCCCCCCTCTAACCCCCCTGCACGCCCGGCGCAAGCGCTCAGACACTAATACTCGTGCAAAGAATATAACACATACCCAACAGTTTCCCCTACTGGAAATTGCTTTCCCATGAGCAATTATGAACCTATTTGTTGTAGCACTTGTTCATTCTCCCAAGTAGCATCTTCTATAGGAAAACTCTTCCATTTGACTAAGTATTCCTTAACATCTATGTTCCTTAGTTGTTTCTCCCTTACTTCCAAGATCTCCTCTGGGAAGATCAAGTGTCCTTCATAAACTAGTGGTAGCTCTTTATTAGCTACAATAGGTTGCCCCAATGTCTTATTTAGGAACGATACATGGAAAACATTGTGGATTTTGTTGTCTGGTGGTAATTTTAGTTCATATGCAACTTCTCCAATTTTCATTTTCACTTCATAGGGTTCATAGAACCGTGGTTTGAGCTTCTCAGCACCAGTCTTCTTAATAGATGTCTTCCTGTATGGTTGTAACCTTAAATATACCAAGTCCCCTATCTCAAAAGTGTGCTCCACCCTCTTTTTTTTAACATATAATTTCTGTTGGTTTTGAGCTCTATGCAAATTGTCTTTGAGCTCCTTAAGAATGTCTTGGCTTTCCTGTATCCATTCTTTGGCCATAGTAGCCCTGCTATCTCTAAACACCATTTCAACAAAAGTAAGGGGATCATAATTGTACAAATCTTTGAAAGGAGACATATTGATGGACATGTGGTGGGTGGTGGTGTAGCAATATTCACCCATATCAAGCCACTTGACCCATGCTTTTTGTTGACCTGCTACATAATTGCAGAGTTAACCTTCCACCCATTTGTTCACTATTTTTGTTTTTCCATTTGTTTGTGGATGGTAGCTAGTGCTAGGAGTCAATTCAGTGTCCACCAACCTAAAAATTTCCTACCAAAATATGCTCATAAACTTGTTGTCTATGTCACTCACAATTGTCTTGGGTAATCCTTGCAACCTGAAGACCTCCTTGAAAAATAGTTTGGCCAATTGAGATGCGCTAAATTCCATGGATATGGTGTAAAAGAGGGAAAACTTAGTCAAGCGATCTACTACCACAAATATACAATATGTCCCTTGTGTCTTGGGGAGACCTGTAATGAAATCCATAGATATATTTTCCCACTTATGCTATGAAATGGGAAGAGGTTGTAATAGGCATGTCGGGTGCATGCATTCATCTTCGTTTTGCTGACAAGTGGTGCACTCCTTGATGTGGTGCATGATATCTCCCTTGAGACCCTTCCAGGAAAACCTTTCCCTTATGATCTGTCTGTATGCCTTCAGAAACCCTTGGTGCCCTGCTAGTGGTGAGTCATGGAATGCTTGAAGCACTCTTTTCTTAAATGAATATTCTGGAACTAAATAGATCCTACCCTTGTAATAAATAATTTCATCTATGATATTGTACTTGTCATCATGTAAATTTCCATCCATTAACGCACATGCAAATTTTTTTTTAGAGTACTCCACCAATAGATGAGATTTCCAATCAACTAATATTTTTTTCATGGAATAGACCAGAGGCCTTCTGGACAAAGCATCTGCTACAATATTATTCTTTCCTTTGACATATTCTATGTCAAAGTTATATGCTTGAATATTTCTCACCCATTTGTGTTTCCTTTCATTAAGGTATTTCTTCGCAAGGAAGTACTTGAGGCTGTTATGGTCAGTGCTCACCAAAAATTTCGCTCCAACTAGATATTGCATGAACTTGGTCAATGTGTGCATTATGCCTAGAATTTATTTGTCATAAATGGTGTATGGCAACTCAGGACCCCTCAATTTGCAGCTCTCATAGGAAATAGGGTTCCTATTTTGCATGAGAACAACTCCAACACCTTCACCAGATGCATCACACTCCAATATGAAAGGTTGAGAAAAATCAGCTAAAGACAATACATGACAAGTGCTCATTACCATTTTCATTTTTTCAAATGTGGAATGTGCCTCATTATTCCACGAAAATTCCCCCTTCCTAGGCAAATCTGTTAGGGGTGCACATAGTTGGGAGAACCCCTTGAAAAACTTCCTATAATAGCTGCAGATGCCAAGGAAGCCTTTGAGTTCTGTAAGTGTTTTGGGAGTGGGCCAATCAATGATGGCCTGGATCTTCTCCTGATGAACCTGTACCCCCTTTGCTCCAATAATGTGTCCCAAGTAGGGGATATTTGTCATCCCAATTTCACATTTTGATTCTTTGGCATATAAGGATTGTTTCTCCATGATGCTTAGGATTTCATCCACATGTTTCAGGTGCTCCTCCCAAGTTTTGTTGTAAATCAACAAATCATCAAAGAATATAAGCAAATACTTCCTCAGTTGCTTGTTAAACACATGATTCATGCAAGACTATAAATTGGTTAGTGCATTGGTTAGGCCAAAGGGAATGACAAGGAACTCATAATGTCCAAAGTGGGCACATCTGAAGGATGTCTTATGTATGTCTTTCTCCCTCATCCTAATCTGATGCTATCCAGAGTGCAAATCAATTTTTGTGAAGTATACTGCACCATGTAGTTCATCTAACAATTCATCTATAATGGGAATGGAATACCTGTTCTTGATAGTTCTCTTATTCGGGACCTGTAATCTATGCACATGCGCATAGTCTCATCCTTTTTTACCAACACCACTAATGATGAAAATGGGCTTGAACTTGGTCTAATATGTCCCATGGCTAGAAAATCTTTGATGGTGCTTTTTGTTTCGTCCTTGTGCTTCTTGGGGTGTCTGTAAGGCATAGTGATGACTGGTTTGGCCCCTTCTCCCAATTCTATGATGTTTTCAAACTCCCTATCTGGTGGTTGACCCAGAGGAATAGGCTCAAAGACCTTTTTATGCCTGTGAAGGATTCTTTGTATGTCTAGAGGGTATTTCTTTTTTTTCCCATCATTTGTTTCCATAATGAAACATTCAACTACATAAGCCACCTCTTCACGCCTAAATATTGCATGCATTTTCTTGTTTTTCACAACTATAGGTGAATCCCCTGTCATCCCCTTAAGAATGACTCTCTTCCCCTCTTCTGTATTGAATGACATTTCCATGGTTTTGTAATTGGTGGTAATTGGCCCCAATGTGATAAGACACTGCACACCTAATATGATATTAGTGTCAGGAATGTCCACTACATAAAAATATTGTGTCAAGGTATATCTACCCAAGGTCAAGCTTATATGTGGAATGTGCCTGTCACAAGCCATAGTACCCCCTCCTGCTACTTCAACCAAAAATCCCTCCAAATCAACTGTGGGAATATGTCTCCTCTTTACCATATAAATATTAATAAAATTATGAGAAGCTCCTCCATTGATCAACACTATTTCCCTTTGTCCCTGGACAAATCCCTTCATCTGAAAAATGTTAAAATTAGGTACTCCACTCATAGAATAAATAGTAACCTTTTTTAGTCCTTCATCATGATGTAAGGGTGTCTCATCACCTTGCACATTCAAGGATTCTTCTACCTCCCTATGGTTCGCCTGTATATTATGAATAAATCCACTCTCCTCCTCATCTGTCTCATCCTTACTATCTGACACCACCTATATATAATGGATCTTCCCTTTGCTCCAACACTTATGCCTTGGCTGCGATGATTCATTGTAGGTGAAGCATAGTTTCTTCCTTCTCATTTCTCTCCTCATAGCTTCATCCATTTTCCCCTCTCCCTTATCCATCTGTGTGGTATCTCTCCCTCTAGAAAAGGTTGGAGTTTAAGGTATAAAATTATTTTTATTAGCTGCTCCAGTTAGGTCCCTAGTGCGCTCAATAACATCATGTAGGGTTATAGGCTTGAAATTTTTAACCCGCCCACGCAAGGGCTCATTTAATGCCTCTGTGTATATCATCGGTAGTCTGGATTTTGACATATTTGGAACCTTAACTTCCACCCTCTGAAAATATTCAATGAAGGCATCTGGGGAACCTATTTGTTTGATCTGTGTGAGCTCCCTAAACAGGGATGATTTTAAGGGCTAAATTTCTCTCATGGGCTATTTTTCCATGGTTTTTCCCCAAAAAAGATTCGCTATTCTAAAAATGATTCGCCCAAATTCTATAAGATAAAATTATTTTACCTTAAAAACCGCCAAAATTTTATACAAACTATATCAAATCCTTAGAAATTATAATATTTTTGCAAAAATATCGCCAAACATTTTATAGTTGGAATACAAAGGATTAGTAAGATTCGACAAGGTTTCTACATTTTAAAATAAATTTTCATCCTTAAAATCATCCCTATCCCTAAAATGAAGCTCAGGATCCTCCTTGTCAAATCTGTCAAGGAGTCTTTGAGTGAAGTCAAGGTAATAAGTGACATGCTCATGTCCCAATGTGGTCATCCCATGAAACCACCAATCATGTGCCTTACCCATCAGATGCAATGTTGCATATTTGATGGCATTTCCTTCTTCCATGGTATTCAACTGTAGATATGCATCCAATTTATGTACCCATGCTTTGGCTGAGATCTTATTGGTTCCATCAAAGGTAGGCATCTCCATCTTCTTACCTTGCACTCTAACTCATTGTATCCCCTTGATCCAGGTGGATATTGGTGGCCACCCACCTATTCCAACTGGCTCAAAACAAGTTTTTGGCGACTTACTATTTTTAGCAGTTTCTCGGTTCCTAAACTTCTGGGGCCATTTTGAGGGCCTAAAAAACATTTTTTCATGATCGGGAACCTCAATGAAAACCAAAGGATCTAATTGAACCCCCAAAATGAATCTCATCATTGATACCTTTCCAATGAGCTATCATGCACCCCAAATGGAGATCGTATGCCAAAGTTACGCCCCCAGGAAGTTGATACACCAACCTACCCAAAACGGGGTCCACAAAACTATTGTCTTTTCATCTTCCAGGGTTAGGGTTTTGGATTTTATTTATGTTAAAAAGGCCTTTGGATCCTCATTGTAACGATCATCTTCTTGCGAATGCGAGTATCCATCACATCTCTTCTCAGATATAAGATGCCACCATTCTAGTGAGTCTTTCACTCTGTATTTCTATAATTTTGTACATTTTTCTCATTAATAGAAATTGTGTATTACTGTATCTCCATGTTTATTGCAACATTTCTATGTATCTTGTGATATCTCTGTAAATTTCATTATTATATCCGTGCCTTCATTTCGTTCTAAAAAATAATCTGGATCAACGGTATTAGAGTAGGATGCTCTTGATTGTTTTTTAGTGCATGTCCCCGACAAGGTCCGAGAATATAAAGTTGGGTCTCAAGATTATCTCTCTTGAGGAAAATCGCTCTCGCATGCCCAATAAACCCTCCATGGCGGAAGAAAAGAAAAATGACAAAGTGAAAGATTCTATTAATCTATTTCTTGAGCAAGCTCTCACACGACAGAGGGACGAAATGATGGAGAATTTTTCCCACATCCTTCAACGCCCGTCGATAACAATAGGCACGTCTTCATCAAGCGACCACTTTGGAGGAACCTCACCTTTCAAGGTACAAGTTCATTTTGATATTCCAATATTTGAATGACAGATAGATGCAGATGCCCTAGAAAAATGGTTAAATCTGCTAGAAGTTTATTTCTTTGTTCATAATTTCTTTGATAGGGAAAAGATCACCTTCACACTCCTTAAGGCTCTCCCCCATGTCAAACATTGGTGGGAAACTTACTGGGAGAAAATTTCCACAGAGGAGTCTAGAATATATGGGGTCGAGCCCACTTGGGATTTTTTTGTGGATGCGATCAAGGAACAATATTACCCTGTTGGAAACTATGACGACCAATACATGAGATGGACCACATTGTGGCAAGAAAGGGGCCAAGCAGTGTCGGAGTTCACCAATACCTTCCATACCTTGTGCACCAAGATGGGTATCAAAGACTTTAAGTGATATTTGGTTCCAAAATACCGTGGGGCTCTACACAGATACATCCAAACTCAAATGGATTTTCTAGACATCTCATCACTGGGTGTTTCTTATCGATATGTTGTTAAAATCGAGTAGAAATTTAAGCACTAGAACAAGCGGGAGTTCGGGTATGCAAATCCACAACAACCAAAGTATGGTAAAGATGGCCCTAACAACAAGCCTTCAAAAATCCATTCCAAGCCACAGGAAAAGAAGGGTAATGGAAAGATGAAGAAGGACACTGGAAAGTGGTGTGATTTCCACAAAATCCCCTGGCACAACACCGATGAATGTAGCTCAAATAATTCATTAGTGGCCGAGATCAAAGAAAAGGAGTCGAACCCTGATTTAGAATCCTTTTCAGAAAATACTGGTAGAAGACAGATCATCGATGCAGACCCCATGGCTACTGTTGCGACTGCAACAATTCAACCAAAAGAACTAGCATATCCTAAAGAGGGGGAGCGCCTTTTTCATTCACAGATGTGGGTGAAGGGGACCCCACTGCAATTTATTGTTGATAGCGAAAGCTATAAGAACCTTATCTTAGAAGAGGTCGTCAAATAGTTGGGATTGTCAACAACACCACACCCACAACCATACACCATCGAGTGGATTCGCTAGGGACAAAATATTTGTGTTATCCAGCAGTGCCAATTGTCATATGGCATCCAACACTTCAAGGATGAGGTATTATGTGATGTTTCCCAACTGGATGTCTGTGATGTTATTTTGGGCCATCTATATATGTGGAGGTGCCATGCTATTTATGAGTCACGACCCCGTAGTGTCATTGTTACTCTGGGGGGTCATCTCTACAGGATACCAGAGGTATTTCTAACTAATGTCCCACCTAAACAATGTCGTAAGGTAGTATCTCATACTACAAAATTCAGATTCTTCATAATCTATTCAAAAGGTGAACAGAAGGACACTACAGCCTTAGTCCAAGAACCTTATATCCACCAAAAGTAACTCAAAAAGATTGAATAAAAGCACAAATATTCCTTTTGAACACAGTCATCTCTTCAGTTTCTTGACAACCTCCCACAAACCAAGCAACACAACTTCTCCAGCAAGGCAAGCAACTCACCAAGGTCCAGATTCAGCAAACACTTCCCCCTCTCCCCCAAGAAATCAACGCAATGGAGCCCATTTCTTCCTAATGGGAGAGGATTGATCCAGGTGGATATTGGTGGCCACCCACCCATTCCAACTGTCTCAAAACAATTTTCTGGCAACTTACTATTTTTCGCAGTTTTTCGGTTTCTAAACTTCCGAGGCCATTTTGAGGGCCTAAAAAATGTTTTTCATGATTGGGCACCTCCATGGTAGTCAAAGTATTTGATTTAGCCCCCAAAATGAATCTCCTCGTCAATATCTTTCCAACGAGCTATTGTGTCCCCCAAACCGAGATCATATGCCAAAGTTATGCCCCCGGGAAGTTGATACACCAAACTACCCAAAACATGGTCCACAAAACTTTTGGATTTGCATCTTCCAGGGTTAGGGTTTTGGATTTTCTTTATGTTAAAAAGGCCTTTGGATCCTCATTGTAACGATCATTTTCTTGTGAATGCGAGTAGCTTTCGTATCTCTTCTCAGAGATAAGCTGCCACCATTCTAGTGAGTCTTTCACTCTGTATTTCTACAGTTTTGTACATTTCGCTCATTAATAGAAATTGTGTATTACTGTATCTATGTGTTTATTGAAACATTTATGTGTATCTTGCGATATATCTTTAAATTTCATTGTTATATCTCTGCCTTCATTTCGTTCTCAAAAATAATCCGGATCACCCCTATGATGTTCCTTGGATTTCTTTTTTAGCTTGAGGTGGTAGTATTCTACCAAAGATACTTGCCTCTTGAATCCTGTGCTCATATTGTTATATTCTCTCTCCATAGTTTCCCACTCATCCTACATGCTCTCTTGGTTCAAGGAGTTATAGTTCATTTACTGAGTATTCATGAAAGTAGGAAAGTAGGGACTGGGGGTGGCTCTACTAGCCACATGAGAATGGGAAGGTACGCTCCCTGTAGGGCCTTTGTGTATAGACTCCTCATGGTTCCAATTTCCCCCATGAGAACTACTAGCATCATCGTTCCCTCCAAACATAGGTGGGTCTTTACCATGTTTTTAATCCATCAAGTTCTGAGTAAGAACACGTTGTTTCCTGCTCTGCTCCTCCATTAGAGCTACCATTCTGTAGTGTCCTCTTTGAAAATTCACAAGGGACAATTTTAGATCAGCTTGACCCTTGGATAAATGGTCTTTCATCTCCTCCAAGTGGTGCTGCAATACACCCTTGTTTCTTTGTAATGTATCAAACAACCTTTCTGCTAATAATGCTTCCTCTGATTCATGAGTCTCTCCCATGCTTACTTATTGATCTTCCCCTTCATAATTACCTGGTAATGGATATCCTCCACGACCTCTTCTTCTAGGAATTAGAAACAGTCACAGGCTACCGAAGGAAATCACTCTGATACCATTGTAATGTTCCCAAGCAGTTTCGCTAGGAACCTTGGGTTATTTTTTGATCTATGTGTGTGTTTGCTTTATGTGTTTTTGTAGGTTGTGCTTCACAAGTTGCACTAGGAGGATTGGATTGAGTTTAATAGCATATGGATCTTGGATATAACACAATAATACATGAAGAACACATGATACAATATATAACACAATTAAAATGTTCAAATAACTTCAGATTTGACCTTTATTTAGATAATAAGCTTACCTCCATACATAATAAATACAAATTTAGAATCATATAGCAAGATAAACAAGTCTGAACTGAATATGCCACTAAAATAGAAAAAAATAGAGAGATAAGACCTCCTAAGCCTTCAATAGCTGCATTTAGAACAATACAGGATCAATTTCTTTCCCTTGAAGACTAGAATTTCTCAGATCTGGTGATGATGTGCCCAAACTGGTTGAAGGAAGCTAAGAATTTCGGCCTCCTTGAAGATGGCCTCTAAACCCTTACAAACTTTTTCCAATCTATAGATCATGGAATATATAGTGCATATGGAGAGATCCTTAGGTCAAATCCTCATATCTGGGCCTCCAACTCAATTTACCCTCAATGAATAGTGCACCCTCTTTAGAAATTTGTCCCAAGGCCACAAATAAATAATAAATAGAGGAATCCTTCCAATAGAAGATGAGAAAAGGGTGATCTAGCCCTAGAAACCCCCCTAAGAACGAGATTTGCCTCGAATCTTCCTTCTCCACCTCAAATCGAATTGATATCCTTCAAATAGTGCATCGTTCCTACAAAAAACCTTCAAAATTGTGCCTTGCCTCCTTCTTTCACTATAGAGATTAACCTGTAGTTGAATAGAATGGTGAGGGAGACATATTTCACCTCCTTGGCCAAGCTTGGACCAGGAACAGAGGGATCTTTCACCTCCTTGTTGGTCTCTATGGTCTGTTTACTCAAAACCATCAAAACGTAAGCTGCATAGCTCAAGACACAAATAGTGAAAATGACATGAATGAGGAGTGAGGCTCCCTCCTCTCTCTTTTAAACTCCATATTCTAATTCTCTGTTGAGTTACTTTATGACTTTAGCTAAGGTTATTGTTTTAATTTCTCTTTAAGTCATCTAACCTTTTTTCCCTTTTCATCCAAGTCACTTTAGTAAAATAACATTAACTCACTTAATGACCTTTTTAGCGCCTCTTACCCCTTTTTTCCCATTGGACTATAGTCTAGAGGGGTGAATAGACTACTAAGTCCTCATTTGTCCTTGTCAAAGAGGGGGGAACATTACACAAAACCTTCCCTCTAAGAATCACGTGAAATAAATCAATGCTTGTTGGCTAAAGAGAAAATAAGACTCCAAGGATGTTCTTTTTCGTAAATTTAGTTTCCGGAGTCCAAAAAAGGATAAAAGAATACAAGGGAGAACTCTTCTAGCCAAGGTGGAATAGAGTATTCCTTTTTCAAAATTAGTCCATCCGGTCCGCAAAAAGGGGTAAACTTACAATGAATAGATGTCCTTTCAGATCCATTTAACAAGTGTGAAAGAAAAGAAGCTCACTCGTCAATCTTTTCATGTTTAAGGAGTTTGAAAAGAGATTAAAGGAGACTCTAGGGTGTACCTTTTTCATGGTTGGTTACTGAGCATGACAAAGGGGTAATTGTAACACCCTATTTCCCCCAATTTGTAATTAATCATAAAATATGAATTACCATGCTAAGGCACAAGGAGAATGTAAATGTATTATTGTTTGAGTTGCCAATAAATGACTATGGGGGTGAAGCCTTGAAATTACTATCCATGATATGACTAGAGGAAGAATGTGAAAACTATACAAGAGGGTTCATTATACCAAATAACCCCAAATCTCCCTTGATAAGGATGACAACCTCCTTCAGATCCCAAGGAGAGAAATCAATTAATGAAGAAAGTATTGGTGGTTGAATTACCAACCACCCCCATGAATGGGAGCATGGTCTAGCTGCAGAACGTCAGCCCAAAGTACCACAGGGTTTGGTAGACCAAGTTGACCTAAGCTTCCTTCTGATAGAAGGAAGGTGAGAGATACACACGGGGACAATGAGAGAAGAGATAGAGGATACAAGAGCACAAGCTCGTAAGGGGAGATGCACAGAGCTCTCCAGGGGAGGATGAGTAGAAGGTTGGGAGTTGAATGCTGGGTGAGAATCTAATGAACCTTGTCGAGGCCATAACAGAAAGAAATCTATGAAAACTGCAGAGGACAGAACCCAAACAGAAGCTGAAACAGAGAGAGAACCCTTCAGAACTGCGAGAGTTCCCTGGTGATATCATGGCTTGGCACAGGGGTGGCCAGAGTGCTAAGATTGAATGTCTCTGAGCCTATGGTCAGGTGGAAGGACGAACACCCACTGTTAGTTGGTTGTCTACCACTTGTAATAGATAATTAATTGCATGTCTTGTGTATTTAAGTGGTATTGTGAATTAGAGTTAGATATCCTATGAATGTTGTAGGGATTTGCTTAATGATTTACACTGTACCTATGTTTGTGTCTTCTTGACTATGTATGAATTGGTCATACTGTGAATTTTTTTAGGAATGTGCATGATTTTCTTAACATATATATTGTATCCCCTCTATTTCTGCTTGGTTGTATAATTAAGCAAGTAAGAAATTATATGGTTAGGACATGTTTTATACTCATAAATGCTTGTGTCCTATGGTGGCATAAGCCAAAGTCACGAACTGTGTGTTCGTCGACCATGGACATAGTTTCATGTACAAATGGAAACCTTCCTAATCATTTTGAGTCCCTTGGAGGATGAAGTTTGTTAAGCTCGGGAGAGGTAGTGTAGTTATGCATAGGCTCCTTGCAAGACAAGCAGAGACCGAGACCCATTCAAGTCCTAGACTTGATGATTGAGCGCAAGGGGTGCGCAGAAGACTCTTCTAAGAGTCAAGTCCAGGATAAAGAGCGCAAAGATCTTAAGTCCTTCGTAACTGATGAAGATTAGGAAAGATAGCGATATTTAGGTAATGAATGGGAATATTCTTTTGTTTGGAAGATGAATGGACGAGATCCTTTCGGCAAGATCTGAGGTCTGTCCTGAACGTTAGATTTGAAGAAGGAACATAAGCATTAACACCTCGACTCCTTCAGTCTTCGCAAGTTTTATGGACGTTGTATGCCATCGTGCAGGGGACAGATCCTCTGAAACCCCCAAAACTCGAAGTTGCGATGCGACCTGGACCATAGATCCAAGTATCTATCGGTATCCACCTTGACCGTTGGATCGGGTAGAGGGAGTGATATGGACCATAGAATATGTGTCCAGGAAGTAGGAAGGTAACACATAGGAAGAATAGATATGAGGGCGTGGATCAACACCCTTTGATCTAGAGTCAAAGAGCACACGTCTTAACTATTGGTTATTCATGGGATCAGGAATTGGGAGTTGGATGAGAAAAGAAGACTGTACTCCATAACCCCGATACGCGAAGCCCCAAATCTCCCTTGATAAAGATGAAAACCTCCTTCGGATCCCAAGGATAGAAATCAGTTAATGAAGAAAGGATCGATGGTTGAATTACCAACCACCCCCATGAATGGGAGCATGGTCTAGCTGCAGAATGTCAGCCCAAAGTACCGTAGGGTCTGGCAGACCAAGCAGAGCCGAGCTTCCTTCTGACATAAGGAAGGTGAGAGATACACACGGGGACAATGAGAGAAGAAACAAAGGATACAAGAGCATAAGCTTGTAAGGGTAGATGCACAGAGCTCTCCAGGGGAGGATGAATAGAATGTTGCGAGTCGAATGTTGGGTGAGGATCGAATGAACCTTGCCGAGGCCATAACAGAGAGAAATCTCTAAAAACTGTAGAGGACAGAACCCAAACAGAATTTGAAACAGAGAGAGAACCGTTGAGAACTATGAGAGTTCCCTAGTGATATCATGTCTTGGCATGAGGGTGGCTAGAGTGCTAAGATTAAATGCCTCTGAGCCTATGGTGTTGATATTATGGTAGCTTCAGGAGGTATGACCCTCTATTGTGACCTTTGACAAGATTAGAATGTTTCGGAAGGAAGAAAAAAAATGAAGAAATATAATTAGAATGAATTTATTAGTACCCAGAGAGAGAAGTCGGCCCAGGCAAGTCTTCCAGGAATACTATAAATACATGGCACCAATCTCTCATTTGAAACACTTCTCAGAAACACAGAAAGCCAGTTTCTGTGCACTGCAGTCTAACAGTCTTGTGCGCAAGTCTTAGGGAAGGTGCTACGCCAGTTTAGGGTGTGACTATATTTCTTGGTGCATTATCATTGATTGGCTATTGGATTGCTACGAGGATTCTTCTCTCTATCAAGGTCAAGGTGTTCGGAGGGTGGCTTCGGCCTATGGTTGGGTGACAGGGGTATTGTCAATGGTAAAACGAGCACAATCCTTCATATTCTAACAGGTTATGGGCCCACACCTCCTTCATTCAGTCTAACCGCTGGAAGGAAACATAGCCATTAGGATATTGAGGTCACTGAGGAATTGTCGCTAGGGTTACTAGCAGGAGCAGTTGCAGAAACCCTAAATCTCATGTTCTACACCTTGTGATGGAGAATCTCACTCAAGGAGAAGATATTCAAATGAGCCCTAGTTCATGGCACCTTTTGGCTCTCTTAGAAGACAAAAACGTCAGAGTTGAAGTTTTGGATCAAGGCATGACTAGCTACCCGTCAACCGAAGACATGAGTGAAACAATTAGTCTTCTACACTACTCAAAAATCACTGGAACGATTGAAGATGACATGTGGATAATCGATAGTGGAGCTTCTAGGCACATGATGGGAGATCAAGCTAAACTCTCAAATCTAAATGAGAATAAGACATCGTACAAGGTAGAGCTTGGAGACAAAAGAACTTACCTAGTCGAAGGATTTGGACAAGCCTTCGTCAAGTTGAAAACAAGTAACAATGTTTACTTGAGCAATGTTTTATATGTACCTGGTCTAGAAAAGAATCTTGTATCGATATCTTGCCTAGAAGACAAGGGAAACATAATATCCTTCGTGGATGGAAAAGTTCTATCGTGGCATAAAGACTCCAACATAGAGAATGCTAGGGTTATTAGAAGTCGTAAAGGAAATCTATATAGACTACTAGAACAAAACGAAGAAGGTCTCATACACGACAAAGTCAATCCCAATGAACTTTGGCATAGAAGGTATGCTCACATTAATTATCAAGCATTACCTTTTCTCAGAAAGATGGTTGAAGTAATACTAGAATTGCAGTCCACACACGAAGGAATTTGCAAAGGTTGTTCTCTTGGAAAGAATATCAAGAAACCATTTCCAAGCAACAGTAATAGATCTAAGGATATTATATGTCTAATACACTCAAATGTTTGTGGTATGATGCCAGTCAGATCTCTAGGAGGATATCTTTACTACATAATCTTCATAGATGATTATTCAAGAAAGACTTGGTTATATCTACTGAAGACAAAGGATGAAGTATTTAGCAAGTTCCAAGAATTCAAAGCAGAGATAGAAAACCTCATGAATAAGAAGATCAAGACATTAAGAACAGATAATGGAGGAGAATACACCTCACAGGAATTTGTTGTATTCTGCAAATCGACAGGGATTAGGAGGGAGCTGATTGTTGCTCATAATCCTCAACAAAATGGTGTAGTAGAAAGAAAGAACAGATCTATCGAAGAAACCGTAAAAGAACTACTAAATGATCAAGGTATATCCATGGTCCTATGGGGAGAAGCAGCAATGACAACAATATATGTGCAGAATAGAATTCCTCATTGTATATCGAAGGACATGACACCAGGAGAAGCCTTCTCAGGTAAGAAACCTAATGTGGAAAACCTAAGAATATTTGGATGTCCTATTTACTCTCACATTCCCAAGGATAAAAGGAACAAAATAGAACCCTAAGGAAATAAGGGGATATTCGTGGGATATAGTGATTCATCAAAGACTTATAGAATATATATTCCAGAACAACACAAGATCGAAGTCAGCAGAGACGTAACATTCAATGAAAACATGGCTTTCAAGAAATCCATAGAAGAAACTATAGAATAAGAAGATATTGAAGAACCTAATGAAGAAAGCACAGAAAATGAAAATGACGAAAAGGAACAACCTGATCATCCTATGGACCATGTGAGAACATTGATTCAGATATCGTACCTAAGACCAAGAAATGGCTAGATTGGCTTGAAGCTACCTTACAAGACACAGAAAGACTCAAAGTTCTACAAGGAACATTCAGAAAGAGTAAAATACCTAAAAGATTCTCAAGTTATGCAACATATATGACGAAGCTTCTAGATGAAGAACCTACCACATTTGAAGAAGCTATTCAAAAGAAACAATGGAAAGAAGTTATGACAGAAGAACACCAATCCATTATGAAAAATGATGTATGGGAAATTGTACCCAGACCTAAAAAAAAATCAATGGTAACATCAAAATGGGTATACAAGATCAAACATGCAGTAGACGGAAGCATGGATAAATATAAAGCGAGATTCATGGCTAGAGGGTTCTCCCAAAAGGAGGGATAAGACTATGATGAAACATTTTCTCTAGTGGCTAGATATACTTCCATTAGAGCTATCATATCTCTTGCCGCTTCCATGGGATGGAATTTACATCAGATGGATGTAAAGACAGCTTTCCTTAATGGAGCAATCGAAGAAGAAGTATATATTGAACAACCTCAAAGGTTTAAAGTACATTCCAGAAACACTCCCGTTTGTAGATTAAAGAAAGATTTATATGGACTCAAGCAAGCTCCAAGGGCCTGGTATGCCAGAATGGACAGCTATCTAATGAGATTTGGTTTCTCCAAAAGTCATGCAGATCCAAACCTTTACTACAAAGTCATGGACAATGCACCTGTAATCCTACTACAATATGTTGACGATCTATTCATAACATGTGAAGAGTCTCTCATCATCTAGTGCAAGAAGGAACTAGCTTCTGAATTTGATATGAAAGATCTAGGTCTCATGCATTATTACTTGGGACTAGAAGTATGGCAGAAGCGTGGTGAAGTATTCCTTGGACAAGGAAAGTACACAATAAAGATACTTCAGAAGTTTGGAATGATGGATTTCAAATCCATGGATACTCCTATGACTACAGATATAAGAAAAGTAAGTGATCCAGATTCTGATCCAGTAGATCCATCACTATATCGACAATTGATTGGGTCATTGATGTATTTGGTAAATACTCGACCAGACATTTTCTTTGCCGTGAATACACTAAGTCAGTTCCATGTGGAACCAAGGCATGAGAATTGGATAGCTGCAAAGCATATCTTAAGATATATTCATGGGACAATAAACTATGGCTTGAGATATACCGCATCCAGTGATATACAACTTCATGGATTCACAGACTCAAATTGGGTAGGAAGTGTAGAAGAAAGACATAGTACTTCAGGTATGTGTTTCAACTTAGGATCCGCTATGATATCTTGGGGCAGCAAGAAACATAATTGTATCGCACTTAGCACAGCAGAAGAAGAATATATCACAGGATGTGAAGCATGCATAGAAGCAATATGGCTAAGGAAGTTAATCTTCGATTTATTTGATCAGATTCTAGAATCGAACATAATACATTGTGATAACTAGAGTTGTATAAGATTAGCAGAACATCCCATGTTTCATGAAAGGTCGAAACACATTGAGATCAAAGACTACTTTATTTGAGATAAAGTCCAGGAAGGAGAGGTAAATCTCAAGTATATCCCCACAGATGAGTAGACAACAAACATCCTAACAAAACCTCTATCCAGAATAAAGTTTGCATATTTCCGAGAGAAGATGGGGATCATGGAAATAACTCCCTTAGCTGAAAGGGAAGAAATGAATCTCCAAGTTGGGAGGGACCACTGAAAATACTATTGAAGACATTTATTTTCGAGATTGAAAAATAGTCCAGCTTGGGAAGATTCTTTCTTGTTCGGAAAGTGGATTGAGATTTCTGACAGACAGTGATTTCCCATTGTGGTTAACATGGGAAATGGTCCAGATTGTTGATGTATCATAGACAACGACTTCCCATTATGGTTAACATGGGGAGTGGTTTAGGGCAGTCTCTCTTCTTGAGGGTTACTCAAGAAGATTGTTGATGTATTCTAACATATGGTTGGGTGGAAGGACGAACACCCAAAGTCAGTTGGTTGGCTACCACTTGTAATAGATAAGTAATTGCATATCTTGTGTATTTAAGTGGTACTGTGAATTAGAGTTAGATATCCTATGAATGTTGCAGGGATTTTCTTAATGCTTTATATTGTACCTCTGTTTGTGTCTGCTTGACTGTATATGAATTGGTCATACTGTGAATGTTTTCAGGAATGTGCATGATTTTATTAATGGATATATTGTATCCCCTCTATTTCTACTTAGTTGTATAATTAAGAAAGTAAGAAATTATATGGTTAGGACATGTTTTATAATCATAAATGCTTGTGTCCTGTGGTGACATAAGCCAGAGTCACAAACTGTGTGTTC
>JASDQU010237161.1:6286-16962 GCA_032191745.1 Picea mariana | reverse complement strand
CACTGATGCCCACTTCTCCATCTGGGAGCATTATGATCACCTACATTAAGGAATCATAAACTTTACCTAAGAACAATGCCCCTCAAAACACAGCCCCAGTCATTTGTGTTTAATTTCAAGAATAAAAATCATTACGAACAAAAAGTTAAAGATTTCAAACAACATTTCCTTTCCCTACTTAAATGAATTCCTCGAGCTTCCAAACTTGTTGAATATGTCACCATTTAATTTTATACTTCAGCTTTGCCCATGTCCATGGAAATTTTTGTTAAAAATGTAGATAAGGCCACCCTAGAAGTGAACTTTCAAGAGGCCTTGAAGATTGAAAAGAATATTCTAAGTTTGAAGGGGAACCCGGGAGCTGAGCCCTCAAAAGATAAAACTTAGACTAAATCCAAATCCCCTGCTACCAGGTCTTCGAAAGAGAAGAAAGATACTGATTCGATGGACATGGAATTCCTCCATAGAATTTTCAATAAATCATATAATGAGTTTATTTATTTTAAGAAGCACAATGGAGAAGGCTCTTCTAATGCCAGGAAATTTTTTTAATTTCAATCAAAGAAAGATGAAAGCACCCCTCTAGTTAAGAAAACTAGTCCTTCATCATCGAAAGGGATTAATATGGAAGATATTTTCCAAGCCCTTCAACACCGGGCCATTGAAAATTTGATTGAATATAAGGATGGATAAGAAGGTGAAGAGGAACAAATAGAAAAAACCCAAGAATCAAATGAAGCATCTCATAAACACGTTAATTCATTTTAGGACATTTCATATGGAGTGGAAGAAGAGGAATAAATAAAAGAAATAGATATGTCCCAAAATTCTATGACCACTAGAAGTGCAAGAAAGAAGGCTTCCTCTGAAACCCATGATCCTTCCGAGCCTCCTAAGACTTCTCCTCACACACATAAGAATTCAGATACTCCTAAAATAACTATTCCTTCTAATGCTACCACAAAGCTGGAATATGATTTCTTGGAAGATCTAAAAAGAACGAATGCCAATATTTCTCTATTTGAGCTTATGAAGCTTCCACAAATTCATGAGAATTTTATTAAAACACTTCAAGGTAAGACTACCAAAAGATCCAAAGAGATTAACATGGGAAAAAATAAAGGAACAATCAAAACTACCCCATCAGATGACACCAATGCACCTAAAAGACATGTACTTGTAAATGCTTCTCTATCCGAGGAAAAGGTCAAGATCCACCACTCCACCTTTTCTGGTCACTTTCAAAATTTTTAACAGAAATGTGCATAATTGTATGATGGATTCAAGTGCTTCATCCAATGTTATTCCCCTTAAAGTTTGTGAGAAACTCAATGTCAAGCTTGAATAGTCTGATATTCAAATTATACAGCTTGACAGAAGCAGAGTTAAAGTAATAAGGGATTTGAAAAATGTTTTGATAAGGATGTCTTCAAATCCAAAGACACATCAAACTATTGACATTGAAGTTATGGATATACTTGATAGCTATGAAATTCTCTTGGGAAGATATTGGTCTACTACACTCAAAGGATGCTTTGCCACATATTGACCACACCTTTGGCTACCCTATAACGACAATCCCAATCAAATCAGGGTTGATAGAGAATGATACATGAAACATGTGGTAACATACTTGAATGACCCAAATGAGCCTATGATGTTTAATCACTCTGTACTAGGAAATTACTCATGTGATTCTTTCTTTGGAAATTACTGTGCTGAAATATCATCTTATCTGGAATCAAACACACAATCTAAAATCCTTCATTGCACTTAGATTGTTGAGCCCCACTATAACATAACATATGTAAATAATAATGAAATTGTACAATATAACATAGTATTTAGAGATAAGTTAGAAATGTTTTCCAACAATACTAACCATACTAATATAGAAACAAAGAAAACCCCAAGTACATGCATAATATTAAAAGAGACCCTAATATGTGGACTTTGTTTTTTGATGGGTCAAAATATCTTGAAGGTGCAGGTGTTGGCTACATACTAAAATACCCTAATGTTAAGAAATTCATGATAACATGCAGGCTTGAATTCCAATGCACAAATAATACTTCTAAATACAAAGCCCCACTACAAGGACTAATGAAAGAAATTGACTTGAATCCAACATGATAAAGGTATTTGGTGACTTCGAGATTGTCACAAGGCAGGTAAGGAACACCATACATTGTCTCTTTAGTCACCTTAAACATTGCCAACATGAGGTATGGAAATTGATTAAGACATTTGACACATTTAATATCAATCATGTTCCTCGCTCTTTGAATTTTGATGCTAATTTACTAGCTAATGTATCTTCCAAGATTATTCCTTCTAATAGCTTATTACCTGATACATTTTATGTGGAATTTCTTTACAGACCTTCGATACCAAATAATGTGACCAACTAGAGGGTCTTTGATGACGATGAGAAGATTGTCAGGTTTCTACACCTGGAAGGTAACTTCAAATACTCCATAGTTGATTAAGATCAACATGATAGAAAACTGAATGCAGATGTTCCTGGCTCAATCAATCTATCAATAGAGAAAAAAAGGCTTGGCACGATAAACAACATTCCCAAAAGTGTGATCATATTGGAGAAATTCTATGACCTTCAGGACATGTTTAAGAGGGTGACAAATTGTAAGACTAACAACTAATCCATGCAATTTGAAGTGATAAAATTGGTATCATAGAACAGACCCTGGAAAATCAACCTGAGAAAGAAGTGTTCCCCTGAAGAAAGAAAAGTTTTCATAAATCTATATAAAGAATACAAAGACATATTCTCTTGGACATATGATGATCTTAAGACCTATGACATGAATATTATCCAACATGTTATCCCTATGAAGCCACAAACTAGGCCCTTTCAACAGAAACTAAGGAAAAGGCACCCAAGCTTAGAACCACAGGTAAAAGAATAACTTAACAAATTGTTAGCTGCCAAGGTAATTTTACTAGTTAGGCACACACAATGGATCTTGAATCTTGTACATGTAAGGAAGAAAAATGGGGAGACAAGACTATGTGTTGACTTCATAAATGTCAATAAAGCTTCAGAGAAAGACAATTATCCAATGACTCCTATGGAGAATATTCTTCAATGTGTCTTTGGTTCCCATATTCTCTTGTTATTGGATGGTTTCTCTATTTACAATAAGGTTTTAGTCGCCCATGATGATCATTTGAAAATTGCTTTTCAAACTAAACGGGGAACTTACACCTACAAGAAAATGCCTTCTAGATTAATCAATGTGGGGGAAACCTTTCAAAGAGCCATTTACATATATTTTAGGGGAATCATTGGTGAATGTGTAGTAGTATATTTGGATGATGTCACTATTTTCTCAAAAAATAGGGCATATCGTATTTCTCATCAGAGGAGAGTTTTCAATAGATGTAGAAGGTATGGAATTTCACTCAACCCCAAAAATTCTGTATTCGTTGTTGATGAAGGCAGGATGCTGGGATTCATTGTATCTAAAGAAGGCATGATGATAAAACTTGAAAGGAATCAAGAAATATCTAAAATACCTCCTCCCCATAATAATAAATTCATGCAATATTTTCTGGGAAAAATAAATTCCTAAGGAGATTTGTTCTTAGTTTTGCCGAAATTGTAAAACCACTCCAAGACATGATAAAAAAAGATGCATAGTTTAGATGGGGCCCTAAAGAGAAAGAAACATTCAAAAATATTAAAACATATATAACTTAGGCTCTGACATTGATGAGTTCTGACTTCAATAGATAATTCATATTATACATGTTTGCTTTCAATATTGCTTTTGCAACTGTCTTGACGCAGAAATATCTAGATGGGAATGAATACCCCATCACCTTTATGAGTTCTATTTTACAAGGAGCAAAGTTGGATTATCCTGAAGTTGAAAAGAAAGGCTATGCCATTTTCAAAGCGGCCAAACACTTTAGACCTTACTTGATTAAATCCAGGACCAAAGTGATCGTTCCTTACCCAATTGTGAGAAATATTTTAGTACATAAGGATCTGGGAGAAAAGAGAGCTAACTAGATAATGACCCTTTAGGAATATGACTTTGAAATCAAATCTCATAAATTTTTCAAGGGGCAAGGGATCTGGAAACTGGAAGCTGAATCGGTACATGATAAGTACAAGGAAGATGAATTTTACCACTCTCAAAGATTATTTGAGAGGGATGTTAGTTGTATCCATGTTACTGGGGACCAATGGTATTATGAGATGAAAATTATCTGACCCTTTTGGAATACTGAGAGGGGGTTGAATTAGTATGAGCACTTTTTACCACTTTCAATCACAATATATAATATTCAACTTTATCAGTAGTATATCATTTATTATTGAATTCAATATATCACGAGCATATAACCAGAAGCAATACAATTCAAAAATATCACATCAGATACACAATACACCAAAATTTATGTGGAAACCCAAATGGGAGAAAACAATGGATTGAATTCTTATATATATATATATATATATCATTAATACATTCATAGGAAGTGCCAACTTCCAAATTCTCCAGCACCAACTGGAAGGAATATGAAGCAAGGTCGACCCATACACTGATAGAAGATGTGGAGACCATAGGAAATATGAGCATGAAGGCTTTTGAAGCCACAAAATAAATTGATCAATAAATACTCGATAAGAGAACAATGAATCCGAATCAACTTATCCCGTTAATTGAAAATTTCCTACAACAGATGGAGGAAGTACTAAAGAAAAAAGTGATAAGTCCAATTTGTAATGGGGAACTGGAACTGGAACTGGAAAAGATTTAGTTAAAAAGGACAAATTCCATCCCCGAGGAATTTATGCTATGGAAAATCTTCATTGACAAAGTGCAACCACCGAAATCCACTTGATCATTGTAACTGGATACTACATCATAATCATTTTGTAATCATTGTAATACCCTATTCAGGAATGATAATTGAAGAGTCATAACTGATAATTAATCATTTGAGAGTTACAAAATTCGAACCATAGCTTTTGATGTTCTATAAAGGAGATGAATGTAAAAGGAAAAGGTCTTTTACGCTTTGTATTATAGGTTGTACTATTACTCCTTAAAATAAAGAGCAAGAGGTGATTATGGAATTGTGATGGTGGTGAATGTATTTTTGACTATTCTGATTGCATTTGTTTGATTTGGGTATTTCAAGTTCATGTATATGATTTTTTCTACAAATTTTCCGGTATGCTTAGATTGTCATAGTTTCATTTATTGAATGCATTTATCATATTTTTGTATGCGATAACAACTATTTGTTATTGTTTTCTTAATGATATTATTGTTTTTACACACCTTTTGAATTCATGAATTATTTCTAATTCGACAGGTGATTATTCTTAACTATATTCGATCTTCTTTAGATAGATATTGATCAGGATATGATTAATTTAGTTTAGAATTACATCTTAGAATATCTATAAATATCATCATTTAGCTTAATTTTAGATTTTAATTCATCTAATAACCTTTGGTTCTCATATTCATATTTAGATAATAGATTTAGTTTGACAACCAAGCCAATATTCTGGTTAGAAATGCTATCCAAAATGAGACTAAGACTAATTGGGACCTACCATCGGGCGTTCTCCCTTAACTGCTTGAACGGGTCTTTTGGTTCCATCAACAAAAATGGCCCTGGAAAGAGGGTCATCGAACTGAATGGATACAAAGAAATAATAAATCCCTACCCATTCTATCTCTTTCATTAACACAACTTGGCCTAGTGATTCTCATCAAACTCACCTTGAGCATGCATCACATCCCATATCCTACTCCATGAACACACCCGCTCAAGTTACCCCCCAGCGTATTCCCTTCCATTTTGAACCTATATTTTCGTCACCAAAACCATGAATCTTTACCATCCCATAGATTGATACTATAGTTAGAAAATCCCATGAATGCATCGAGAGTGTTCTAACTAGACATTGGAGTAGATAGACTGGGCAAGCCCCTCTCGATTACTCATTATTTCAAGGTTCATATAATACCCTAAATGAAGATATGTCATTATCACAATCTTTCACCTTCCGAGAACACCCAACTGTTGGAACTGATGAATATCATTTACCTTCAAATCTACATGATTTCTTAAAACCCTTCGACTTAGAGCTAAAATATTTCTTGCTTGTCGGTGGTGGTGGTATTCCTCCCTCACTTCCAAACTCTCCATATCTCACACCTAGGATTGAACCTTATGAAAGCTCCAAAGAATAGGAAAACTCTCAAAGTGAGTCTTAAGGAGAAGAGAATTTATAGTTGATTCTATATAAACCTAAAGTCGTGGTTGGAAACAACCAAAACCCCCAACCTTATGAAACTTGGTTGCTTCCAGACGTTTTCGCCATCCCTAGAATAATCCATGACATGCCTAAGCATCTAGAAAAGTTTCTCCCCAAGTTTGATCCTGAGAAAAAAGACTTGGCCTAATACCATTCCAAGAAGTTTCTATTGTCCATAAGGCTCCAAAACATTCAACATGAAGATGTTGTATGTCAATTGTTCCCTCATACATTTGAGAATAAATCTACTACCTGGTTCTATTATTTGGATGAAGCTTCTATTACTAACTAGAGGATATTTGAGACTATTTTCCTTAAGAAATTCGGGGAAGAAAAAACATCGACTACTTTGGTCTTAGATATTTCAAGAACAAAAATGGATACCAATGAAAAGCTTAAATATTTCAATCAATAGTTCATTTCCCTACTTAAAAGAATTCCTCGAGTTTCCAAAATTGTTGAATATGTCACCATTAAATTTTATACTTCATCTCTACCCATGTCCATGGCCATGTTTGTTAAAAATGTAGAGAAGGATACCCTAGAAGCGACCTTTCAAGGGGCCCTGAAGATTGAAAAAAATATGCTAAGTTTGAAGGGGAACCCAAGAGCTGATCCCTTAAAATATAAAACTAAGACTAAATCCAAAACCCCACCACCAGGTCTTCAGAAGAGGAGAAAGATACTTATTCAATGGACATGGAATCCCCCCAGAGAATTTTCAAGAAATTAGCTCATGAGTTGATTTATTTGACGAAGCACAATGGAGAAGGCTCTTCTAATGCCATGATTTTTTTTAAATTTCAATATAATAAAGATAAGAGCACCCATATAGTTAAGAAAACTAGTCCTTCATCATCGGAAGGGATTAATATGGAAGATATTGTCCAAGGCCTTCAACACTTGGCCACTGAAATTTTGATTGAATCTAAGGATGGAGAAGAAGGTGAAGAGGAACAAACATAACAAACCCAAGAATCAAGTGAAGAACTTGAGCAACAAGTTAATTCATTTTATGACATTTCATATGGAGTGGAAGAAGAGGAAGAAATAGAAGAAATAGATATGTCCCAGAATGATATGACCACTAGAAGTGCAAGCAAGAAGTCTTCCTCTGACACCCATGATCCTTCTGAACTTGCTAAGACTGCTCCTCACACACAGAAGACGTCAGATTCTCCTAAAATAACTATTCCTTCTAATGCTACCACAAAGATGAATATGATTACTTTGAATATCTAAAAATAACTAAGGCCAATATTTCTCTATTTGAGCTTATGAATCTTCCACAAATTCAAGAGAATTTTATTAAAACACTTCAAGGTAAGACTACCAAAATATCCAAAGAGAATAATGTGGGAACAAAGAAAGGAAAAATTAAAACTACCCCATATGAAGACACCAATGCACCTAAAAGACATATACTTGTAAGCCCTTCCTTATTGGGGCAAAGGTCAAGATCCACCACTCCACCTTTTCTGATCACTTTCAAGATTTTTAACAGAAATGTGCATAATTGTATGATGGATTCAGGTGCTTCATCCAATGTGAAGCCCCTTGAAGTTTGTGAGAAACTCAACGCCAAGACTGAATAGTCTGATATTCAAGTTATACAGCTTAACAGAAGCAGAGTTAAAGTAATAGGGTATTTGAAAAATGTTTTGATAAGGATGTCTTCAAATCCTAATATACATCAAACTATTGACATCATATTTATGGATATACCTGATACCTATGGAATGCTCTTGAGCATAGAATGGTCTACTACACTCAAAGGATACTTTGCCACATACTGGCCAAACCTTTGGCTACCCTATAATGGAAATCCCAATCAAATCAAGGTTGATAGAGAACGATACGTGAAACATGTGGTAAGATAATTGAATGACCCAAATGATCCTGTGTTGTTTAATCACTCTGCACTAAGAAATTACTCATGTGATTCTTTCTTTGGAAATTACTGTGCTGAAATATCATCTTATGTGGAATCAAACACACAATCTAAAATCCTTCATTGCACTCATATTGTTGAGCCCCACTATAACATAACATATGTAAATAATCATGACATTGCACAATCTAACATAGGATTTAGAGATAAGTTAGAACTTTGTTTTTTGATGGGTCAAATATCTTGAAGGTGCAGGTGTTGGCTTCATACTAAAAAACCCTAATGGTAAGAAAGACATGATAGCATGTAGACTTGAATTCCAATGCACAAATAATACTACTAAATATGAAGCCATGTTGCAAGGAATAAGGAAATCAATTGACTTGAAAGACAACATGATAAAGGTATTTGGTGGATCCGAGATTGTCACAAGGCAGGTAAGGAATACAATACATTGTCTCTCTAGTCACCTTAAACATTACCAACATGAGGTATGGAAATTGATTAAGTCATTTGATGCATTTAATATCAGTCCTGTTCCTTGCTCTTTGAATTTTGATGCTAATTTACTAGCTAATGTAGCTTCCGGGATTATTCCTTTTGATAACTTATTACATGACACATTTTATGTGGAATTTATTTATAGACCTTCGATACCAAATAATGTGAACAATTGGAGGGTCTTTGATGACGATGAGAAGATTGTCAATTTTCTACACCTGGAAGGTACCTTCAAAGACTCCATAATTGATGAAGATCATCATGATAGAAAAATGAATGCAGATGTTCCCGACTCAATCAATCAACCAATAGAGCAAAGCAGACTTGGCATGATAAAAAAAATTCCCAAAAGTGTGATTAGATTGGAGAAACTCTATGACCTTCAAGACAAGTTTAAGAGGCTGACAAATTGTAAGACTAACAACTCATCCATGCAATTTGAAGTGATAAAATTGGGATCATAGAACACACCCCATAACATCAGCCTAAGAAAGAAGTGTTCCTCTGAAGAAAGAAAAGTCTTCATAAATATGTTTAAAGAATACAAAGACTTATTCGCTTGGACATATGATGATATTAGAACCTACGACATGAATATTATCCAATATGTTATCCCTATGAACCCACAAACTAAGCCTTTTCAGCAAAAAATGAGGAAAATGCACTCGAGCTTAGAACCATAGGTAAAATCATAGCTTAACAAACTGTTAGCTGCTAAGGTAATTTTACCAGTTAGGCACACACAATGGATCTTGAATCTTGTACATGTAAGGAAGAAAAATGGGGACATAAGATTATGTCTTGACTTCAGAAAAGTCAATGAAGCTTTAGAGAAAGACAATTATCCAGTGCCTCCTATGGATTAGATTCTTCAATGTGTCTTTGGTTCCCATATTCTCTTGTTATTGGATGGTTTCTCTATTTACAATAAGGTTTTAGTCGCCCATGACCATCATATGAAAACTACTCTTCGAACTAAATGGGGAACTTACACCTACAAGAAAATGCCTTTTAGATTAATCAATGTAGGGACAACCTTTCAGAGAGCCATGGACATAGATTTCAGGGGACTCATTGGGGAATCTATAGTAGTATATTTGGATGATGTCATTATTTTCTCCAAAATTAGGCCATATCATATTTCTCATCAGAGGAGAGTTTTCAATAGATGCAGAAGGTATGGAATTTCACTCAACCCCCAAAAATCTATATTCATTGTTGATGAAGGCATGATGTTGGGATTCATTGTATCTAAATAATCCATGAGGATAGAACCTGAAAGGAATCAATAAATATCTAAAATACCTCCTCCCCATAATAATAAATCCATGTAATCTTTTCTCGACAAAATAAATTTCGTAAGGAGATTTGTTCCTAGTTTGGCTAAAACTATAAAACCACTCCAAGACATGATAAAAAAAGATGCAGATTTTAGATGGGGCCCTAAAGAGAAAGCAACATTCAAAAATATTAAAACATATATAACTCAGGCTCCAACATTGACGAGTCCTGACTTTAGTAGAGACTTCATATTATACATGTTTGTTTCTGATATTCCGTTTGCAATTGTCTTCACACAGAAATATCCAGATGGTAATGAATAACCCAACGCCTTTATGAGTTCTATTTTACAAGGAGAAGAGTTGTATTATCCTAAATTTGAAAAACAAGCCTATGTCATTTTCAAAGCGGCCAAACACTTTAGACCTTACTTGATTAAATCTAGGACCAAAGTGATTGTTCCTTACCTAGTTGTGAGAAATATTTTAGTACATAAGGATTTGGGAGAAAAGAGAGCTAACTGGATAATGACCCTTTAGGAATATGACCTTGAAATCAAACCTGCTAAAATTGTCAAGGGGCAAGGGCTCTGCAAACTTATAGCTGAATCGATACATGATAAGTATGAGGAAGATGAATTTTACCACGATCAAAGCCTATTTGAGAGGTATGTTTGCTACATCTCTGTTACTG
>JASDQU010237157.1:11361-22313 GCA_032191745.1 Picea mariana | reverse complement strand
TTATTCAAAATAGTCAAACTTGCTAATGAGAAAAAAAAAAACACACAATCATAATTTAAACGAAAGTAAACAATTGATAAAAATTAACGTTTTTGTTTAAATTGTGATTTTTATTCTCGTTTCTAAATTTTGACATATACTCTTGTAATGGATGTCTCATACTATAGTGAATGTCTTCAGTTTGTCTCAAAGCAATCCAATGTATGGAACTATTTGAAAATGTTGATTATGTAGCTCATTATAATTATCAAGATTCTAATGGGGGGCCTTTAAATTTTGTAAAAATTTAGGGGGAGTTCTTGGGGCCCAACAGGTTCCCAGTATACTTCCCATCTGAGAATCCCCCTTTGTCCAAATATTTCTCTGTGGTCACCCTTATGTTTGTCGAAATAAAAGAACTATGCGGTTATAAGTTGCATAATTACCATTATGTTTTGATTTGGTCAAGAGTTCCTGAGCCGACTCTATAGAAGGTTACGGATCGAAACCCACTGTGAAAATATTTCATATTCCAAAAATAGGGTTTATAAAGCCATAGATTAATCCTATGACTACGATAGTGTTTTCCTGGTCACTGGGTAATTTTAATAAAACTAGATCGAATTACCTGGTCCGAACTTGCGCAGAGAATGTTATAGTCCGAAGACTTCCACTGTGTGATTATTCCATAAATTGAACTAACTTTTGGGATCTACCCTACTCTCTGTTCTGGAAGTTTGTGATTTACTTATCAATTTTTACTTCATTCGTGTAGAAGGAAAAGTAAATCATGGATCCATAACTCTGTTCTTGACTGCATTTATTTATCATCAGTTTGTAAATTTCATAATTACAAGAATAGTAACTCTTCGTCCTGTCTATAGTCCGAATTGGAAAATTTTGTGGGATGCACTTCATACTATGCAGACTTTACAGTTCTATTTATGCATTGCATCTTACATATTTAGTATTGTTCTATCTGCTTGTTAGCTTCTGAATCATTGATTTGATTTTTATTTCGTTACAAGACTAATGATGGGACTCATGTTTCCATTGTGAGGGTACCGATCAGTCATTTCAAGATCCACTCCTCCCCTTCAGTCTATGGATGGTTTACTCAAGGACATTGATGGGAAAAATACCTGTGCCAACCTCAAACTAAGTGTTTACTCATGTATTAAATCTGCAATGTTTAATTTTCATGAATTCGTCTTGAACATTATCCTAGATTCGACATTTAATTTTTGTTGGTTTGTTGCAAAACTCTATTACTTATATTATTGGTAATCCCTTGCAGGACTTAAAATCTCGGTGGCTTGGGGATTGATGGGGACATCACACTCAAAAGGTACTCGATTTCCAACTTACAGTGTTGAAAGAAAAAAAAACAACCATCCAGGTTTTGTTGAAGGAATACAGGTTCCACCATAAGATACTATTATTGTGTTAGTTTTACACCAGGCTCCTATCGAAAGATGGTTACTTTTATCTTAAGTCCATAAGGAAATACAGAGGGGGGAACCTCGTATTCAATATGAATTTCACTATTTAAAATTTATGGTCGCATATATTGTATAGATTTTAAAGACTTGTTTAAGCATTGTGCTGACTCTGTAATAGGTAGCATGTTTTTATGTATTTATGTCGTTGGATATTTTATTCTGAGATTACTGAAAGGAGAAGTATTGTAATCTTCTACTACACTTGATACAGTTGGATTTAATGGAAAATATATGTAATAGTCAATAATTGTTTTTCTGTGCATTAGATATTCATATAGCATGGAAAATTCGTATGGTAGCAGCATATATACATATATGTATTTTGATCCTGATGTTCACTCAAAATTTTGTTTGGTAAATGTACAATTTAAATATTCTTCAAGTGAATATCTATACATGCAGATATAATTACAGATATGGTATAGGTTCTACTTATCACGGTAATACTTATGTTCAGTAATCTATAAACGCATACACCGGTATTTCTTGTAGATATATACTTAATAATAGTCAACCTATAGAAATCTGAAATAATTTTAAGCATGTTTATACTTGAATCTATATTCATACTTATGCCAAATATTCCTAATGTCAAATAGTAAAATCGAACTAATATTTGTTTCCTATTGCATAATTCATAGGATACATCATTTTAATAGTAAAATTCTACACATTCACCAACCGCTATCACACACAATAGTTTTCTTAGTTCTACTCACTGATAAATTCAAACTGTAAAGAAAAAATATTCTACAATTTGTTTCATTCTGCCAGCCATTATCCAATAAAACAAATTAACAAAAAACAATATATAGGAGTACATACCTGAACAAAGTGCTGGGATAACAAATGGAACAGTGAAGTTCCACTCAACCATAGAATAGAACAACCAATATACTTGCTCCATTCACCCTGTAGCCTGACCATGAAGCCATTAGGGCAAACCCTAAAGCTCCTCTTTTGCTATAGTCCTCTTTCAAATTCAAAAATTATCCTTGCCTCGAACTTAGAAAATAGTGCTCATAACAACAAGAGATTTCTTTTTTCCCCAGCATACTAGGCAACGTCTTGCCTCCTCCCATATGCTATATATGAAAAGCATCTTGTGCCTAGGTCTTTTCCCCTTGGGAATTTTCGTAGCTTTACAAATCTCTGATTTTCAGAGGCTGTCGATGGCCAAATTCCTGATTTTCCACTTGTAAAATTATTCTCTGAGGTAGTTCAAGCCTGTTCCCCACTGATGGAGTCATGGTCAGTTGATTTCAAACTAGTTGTTCCATTTGTCTCTTAGCAATAAATATAAAAAAAAATTGTTTCTTACAAGTGTCATAGTCAAAGAGTTGGTTGGGAAAATCAAATCTTTGCCCAACAGTCACAATAATGAATTACAACTAACTAAATTCCAAATTCCAAATTGCTATAAACGGAAATAATTTTCCAAATTCAAATTTTCCAAAAACAGAAACAAATTCTTAAGTGCATTCGGACTTTAATAATAATTTATTTTGGGGGATATTACACCTTTCCCTGTCCAACAACTCTAAAATATAAGTAGAATGATGGAACCACTATCACACTATCACTGTAAGATATATTGTTGTAAACCTATACCAATCAACCCTGGACCAAACAACCTGTAAAAAATTGTACCAATAACCTGTGCCAACTTGTACCATACATCAACCTGTACCTCAACTTGTACCATAAACAAATGCATCAACCATGCAACAAACCTGTAAAAATAACCTGTCACAATAACTTGTCCAAACAACCTTTCACAACAACTTGTCTCATCAATCTTATCAACCAAATCAAATCTACTCAACAAGATCAATCACCAAGACAACTCTCAACCATATGCACAATATCACCAAGATGTGCATCAATCAAGCATAACACAACAACTCATAATCATCACCAAGATCAATATGTTCTTATAATATACAAAGACAAGTATGTTACATCATCCATAAACCATGTGTCAACAATACTACTAACAAGTTCCTCCAACCATGTACCAAGTATTTACCAATCATGCATCNTGTATGTGTCAACTCATCCACTACTTGTATCAGCCATGTACCCAACATGTACGCCAACCATATACCAAATACCTATACCAATATAACCATCAAAAATTTCTCTAGCAACCAAATACCATAAACCATTACATCAAACCATGTGCCACAACCTCCCTATTATACAACCTCTATCTGTAACATACCTCAACCAAAAATACCGCATCAATTTCATCATCCAAATCTGATTTGTAACTCCGTAACAGACCTGGTGTATATGATCACATACTTGCAAATATTCCTTAACTTTAGTCTCACATGACTAATTTTGGATTAGTCAACAACCCTAACTTGCAATAATCACAATTGTGTACCTGTAATGAATAAAAATCTAAAAATGGTACACAAAGTTCTTCAGTGTATTTTATACAATTCCTCCATATTTCACTACTTGGAACCTCTCAGAAAAGGAATTATAGAAAAAAATACATACCTTGTTGAATTTTGTCTTATTCTAGAGAGCGAAATTGTAGAGGGTGCCATGTACAAAATATTTTTTGTATGGATATGAAAATGGTACATATAATACTACATGCTGTAATATAACCAATAAATTTTTTCTTACTGAATTTTGATCTGTTATGAAGAAGTTATGACGTTTTTACCCAAAACACTTGTTTTAGACTAGTTTCAGGAATAGCCACAAACCCTATTTTCCACGGTGTGTAACTCCAAAAACATAATGAACCACAAGATGAAATTTTTATCACAGCTACCTGGATATGTTTCCTCAACGACCTCCCAATTTCATGGTCTGAATCATTCTAGAAAAAATATTATTGCTAAAATGGTGAGATTACCTGTAAATAACATACCTTAGAGAGCATCATCAAAAGAATTTATCCTCCCTTGAATTTCATCCATATTTACTTCACCTTCGCTCTGAAATTAGACTTATATATCATTTGGTTACCTCAGTGACTTGTAGATATTCACTATTCTCAAGTGTGATTAAAAATGAGAGACCCTTGCCTCTTATTTATACTTTCATGTAGCTTCCTCAAGGGGTTACCTTCTAACCATATTAACCTACTTTATTTATTTTAGGGCTAACTCACTTCTAACCACTTGTCCACTTAGTAATTTCTCCATTAAATTTATTATTTAAATAATTTATTTTGTATCTACTTTGACTTATAGTATAGTCATCAATTCACTTTATTGTTTAAATTACCTTCTAACCATCTTAACCCACTTCTAACCACTTGTCCACTTAGTAATTTCTCTATTAACTTTATTATTTAAATAATTTATTTTGTATCTACTTTGACTTATAGTACACTCATCACTTCTCTTTAGTATTTAAATAATTTCTTCTTTGCAACCACTTTGACTACTTTGACCTTTTGGGGCTTCTAGATGACTCATGAGGGTTCTCCAACTTCACATGGCCATAACTCTCTAACTATGAGGAGTTATGTGACGTTCCACATACCAACGGAAATGGAATGACATGTACTATACATATAGAGTATTATTACCTACAAATATATCAAAACTCATACCATTATCCATTAAACAAACTTGGGTCCATTACTCAAAACTTTATGCTACCAGAATTTGCTACCAGACTTTCCTCAAGGGTTGACATCATTGACAACCAACCCAATTAATCAACAGAGAGAGCCATAAGGATGTTGTAAGGCATATCCCTAAGGAGAAAAAATTGTTTCTACAGAAAATTTTGGGAGAACTAGAGTTAAAGCCTTCATTGAAGAGTTTGGACCACTGACCAATGAGTTGGAGGTACCCAAGGAAGTGGAATGAGAGATAAATCCCATGCTTTCCTGTGACCTATACTTCTTCCTGGGCCTAGAGGGGGAAGGGTTTTCTAAGAGACCTCAGAATGGAAAAGTACAATATTTGACAATGTGACTGTGTTCATGGCACCGTCTGTAGCAGAAAAGCATGCCTACATAATACAAAATATGAACCCGAGTTAGACCCCTATATTTAATGTTTAAATATAATCTCAAACCCCTCAAATGTTCAAAGAGACAAGAATACAAGCCACCAACATATCCCTCGACTCCAAAAATGACATGTCTTCATCCATAAAATTCCCCAACATATTTTTGATAGTGTGAAAACACTTGAAAAACCAAATATGAGGTGCAAGGTCGGGAAAACGCACCCAAATAGGGATGGAATCCAACTATTCACTAGAATCATCAAAGGTAGTATCCCACATTTTTAATAGGACCAAAGAAGAATCAGTAAACCAATGCATCTGAAGAACAAATTTTTCCTGAGCAACCTCCACAAATTTGATCATAAACCACCCCTAGAGAGACAACTAATCTTCAGGGGAGGGTTAAAAATTGAATCCCAATAGGAAACTACCCACACCTTAAGGTTTTTATCACTAAAATGTTTACCATAATATTTACCGACAACAATTTTATCTATCATCTCAATGACTTAAGCCATAGATAAATCTTCTCCTAAAATGAGATTTGAATCCTCTTGATAATCCGCTACACATTTATTTTTCCTTCGATACTTGGAAACAAAAATATTGGGAAAAGGACATGGATGGGTTAAGGGAGCTGGAACCCTTGAATCCCCCCCACAATCACCATCCCAACCATTTATATTTGTGGGGATCATATTTGGAGAAAAAAACCCTTCTGAATGCAATGGATGACCTTGACCAGAAAGCAGGCCCAACCCAGTATCATGGAAGAGGAAAGAGGTCAAAAATTCTGAAAACCTTGTCTAAGGCCCCTTTCTGAAGTGAAAAAAGGTGAGGATGCACCAGTAATGAGCACTGAAAAGGAGACCAAAGAAATGTAGTCCATCACCTATTCGATGAAAGGAACCTCAAACCCCAAGTGAGTGAGAACAAGCCTTATGAAGGACGAGTTTACACGATCATATTATTTTGAGAGGTCAATCTTTAGTATTACCCCTTGATATATAGAGGTATTTAGTTTATAAATACCCTCTTGATCCACCCCAACAAATTCATGAATTTGACGACCTTCGATAAATACAAACTATTCTTGACATACATAGTCCGATAAAATTTGTTTTAATCACCGAACTATAATTTTTTCCACAATTTTATAGATGCAGTTGCATAGGAAAATAGGCCTAAACTCATCAAAAGATTGAGGATCATACACTTTTGGAATGATCACACTAAAATTTGAGTTGAAAGGGGCATGTATTCTCCCATTATTTCTAGATTCCTCAACAACGTTCAAAAGATAAACAACAATAATCTTATAGAAACCAATATAAAATCCAACTGTCCACTCATCCGACCCTGGGCTCTTATCTTTCTGGAAACCTAGAGAATTTCATTTAACTCAGCTTCAGATAATTCAACAAATAAATCTCTATTTCCCTCCTCATCCACAAATCTAGGTAAAAAAAGTTCCAATAGGACAATATCAACAATATTAGCTCTCGGCTCGGCCCTTAAAAGTGTTTGGAAATGATTTTTTCCCATATGGGAAAGACCCTCAAAGGAAGAAACTTAACGACCCTCCTAATCCTTGATTTTCTAGATAGTATTTGAATCTTTCCATACTTTTGCATAAGATTGGAAGAATTTGGTGTTCTCGTCCCCTTTGTATAGCCAGATAGCTCGACTCCTTAGCCTCCAGAAAGCCTCTTGGTTTGCTATCAATTGCCTTCATTGAGTCTCAAGAGCCTTTATGTTATCCTGGGAGGATGCCAAACAAAAACCAACATCAGTAGAATGACAAATTTGATCGAGTTGGGATTCAATTTTCCTTAGTACTTGCTCATCATTTTTCCTCTTCTCATGAGTCCAAGGGATCACAATATGCTTAGTTCTTTTAATATTTATCGCAAATTGAACTACAACATATTAGGCACTACCCACATCATAACTGACCTAATTTTACTTTACAAGGTTCTGCAAAGTCTTATCAAAGATTCAGGTGGCATTGGATTTGAAGGGGGGTGTAGGTTCGTTAGGACCCCTTTCGATCTCCAACCAAACCAATGAGTGATCAGAGTTTCCCCCAATGCCAATCCATTGACGAAACTGAAGGGGAAGCACCATCAGTTTTTATGAGACCAGTAATTTGTCTAAATGTTTTGCCACCCAATAATCCTCAGTGTGCATGTTCCTCCAAGTAGGAAGAAGCTTCTGAGGAGAAATATCCAAAACACTGTTTGCTGACAAAAGCTAAGTGAAAAAGAGCATATTGGTGATTAGGGCAGGTACTTGGCCCCCAAAATTAGGCCTCCTCCAAAGAAAAATTTAGTTCCCCACCCAAAATGATATTATCGACCATGAGAAAGTCTATCTTGAGAAGAGAGTCTCATAAAGTATCCCTCTCATTATAAGGACCATACACATTTAAAACCCTAAATTCTAAACCCACACCTTCCACCAGAATGTCCACTCTAATATAGGAATTCATGGCCCAAGAATTCAAAATATTAACGAAGTGGGAGTGCCACTTAATCGTCGAACCCCTTGACCTTCCATTTGCATCAATACCCATGAACTACTAGCCATGAAGAAACATTTCTAGATTTTGAGTCACAAGGACCACATATGCCATCGTTTCTTGGAGAAGAATAACACTAGGCTTATAAAGAGTAACCAACCGCTTAAGGGAAGATTTCTCATGGGGGCTTTCCAGACCCCTATAGTTGAATGTGAGAAATTTCATAGGGGAGCACCATCAGGGGCATTCAGTACTCTAATATCCCCGAAAATAGATCATTTCCTTCTTGAGGCAATGTTAAGTAAAGCTCAACTTTGAGCCTTTGAGATATGGGATATGTGACCATGAACCTTCTTTGATTTGTGGGAGTTGGGATTTGTGCCTATCCCAGAATCACTCACCAAATCATCCACGATGAACCTACTTTGAAGATGAAAGTGGATTTCTCTTTCCTCAGAGCCATCAATAGAAGGCCTGTCATAGGACTAAGAAGATGGGGAGCTAGGAGGGGACGTTGGGAGAAGGGAACATGAAGCAATGGGTGGAAAGGTGGAATGGGAGGAAAGAGACTCTTTCCATTGAGCCAAAGTATTAGGGAAAGGGAGATATTGAAGGGATAGGGAACAATCCATTTTCATAAATTTAAAAGAATGAATCAAACCAATAATAGGAGGGGCGATAGAAAGGTGCATACCCGAGAGAGAGCCATAAGGATGTTGTAAGGAAAAACCCTGAGGAGAAACATTTGTTACCAAAGAAACCATTGGGAGAACCATAATTAAATCCTTCATTGAAGAATTTGGAGCACATCCCAATGAGTTGTAGGTACCCGAGGAAGTGGAATAATTGATAAATCCCATGGTTTCCTATGGCCCATGATGCTTCATGGGCCTAGAGGGGGGAGGGATTTCTAAGCGACTCTGAAATGGAAAAGTGCAATATTTGACAATGTGACTATGTTCATGGCACCGCTTGCACTGGAAACGCATGCCTTCGTAATCCAGAATTTGAACCTAAGTTAGACCTCTATATTTAATGCTTACATATTTTCTCAAACCCCCCAAATGTTCATAGAGATGAGAATACGAGCCACCAACATCTCCCCAAACTCCAAAAATGACATTTTTGAATCCATAAAGTTCCCCAACATATTTCCGATAGCATGAAAAAAATCGATAAACCAAATATGAGGTGGAAGGTCAAGAAAACAAACCCAAATAGGGATGGAATCTAACTATTCACTAGAAGCATCGAAGGTAGTATCCCACATTTTTAAGAGGACCGAAGAAGAATCAATAAACCAATTCCTCTAGAGAATAATGTTTTCCTGAGCAACCTCCGCAAATTTGATCATAAACCACCCCTATAGATACAATTGATCTTCGAGGGAGGGTTAAAAATTGAAACCCAATAGGAAATAACCCACACCTTAAGGGTTTTCTCATTAAAATGTCGACTATAAGATTTACCAATAACAATTTTATCTGCTATCTCAATGACTTCAGCCATAGATAAATCTTCTCCTAAAATGAGATTTGAGTCCTCTTGAGAAGCCACTACACATTTTTTTTCCTTCGACGCTTGGAACCAAAAACATTGGACAAAGGACTTGGATGGTGTAATGATCCCCAAAATTACCAGATAAAAAAAAAAAATTGTTAGGGACATTAACTCTCTTTCTTTACAAATAACAAATTCAAAAGGTGTAAGGATAAGTTCTAAAAGAAGACATTATCTCTATTCAACTCTCCCTCGGCTTATGTCATTTACCTTGTTTATTTTCCTGAAGTTATTCATGTTACATAGTAGTCATGTGAATATCTAGGGATGGCCTTATCATTCCTAGCCTGTTGAATTCCTTGATATTTCTATCATCAGTGGAAAGTGTTAACAATATTCCAAAACAAATCCTTACTCCTTGTAAAATAAATTCTAGTATATATATATATATATATATATATATATATATATATATATATATATATAATCTCCTATTTATTAACTCTCTTATATGTGTATTTGCATATATTTAAATGTATCACATTTGATACTATTAAATCCTTTCATAAGTTATATTTCTAGGTATGATTGTTTCAATGGGAAATCTCCAAAGTTTCGACAACTTCTGCATTCTTGTCTAGATAGTGTTAATGTATATAGGGTAATATATCATGTCATAAGAAGTAAGGGTATTCCAGCATGAAAATAACTTCTGTGACACCAGTCCCAGTCTTACTATAGTTGTGACTTCAAGATTTTAGTCTTAAGTTGGCCAACAAAAGAAGATCGGATGAGTTTAGTTCTTGGTCCACTTTAACATTAAATGAGTTGGTCGTATCTCATTGGAGTCTAAGGGTAACATCCTTCCTTACAAGTTGTATAACGATAATCCGATCGATCGTTACACTCTAACTGAAATGAGGGCTTAACTTTGTTAGTTACAACGTAAGGTTCTGAAACCTCCCCCTCCTTTACATTAACTCAACATGAGAAACAGAGGTGGTATTGTCAGGGTCGCATTGAATCCTCCATCCAGTTACATAATGGAGGTATGTGCAAGGTCTCATCTGAGGCCTGTTGCCTGGCCATAGTGTCCAGTGTTGAGTAGGCCACCTCCCAAATTTCACTTGGCATGATACGGGTACATTAATTTTTTTCTCTCTTAGCTTCCAGAAAGGTTTAGTTAGGTTTATTCCCTCCTTTCGTCTTTGTTACTCTACCTAAAATTTTCAAGGATGCCTGTGGAGAGTCGCTCCAATGTAAACACCGTGGAGAAGATTCATCCTAGAAAAAATAAGAGTGGATAACTGGAATGCTAACTGGTCTCCCTCCTTAAATCGGGTAAGGATACTCCCCCATCTATTTGTTTAAAAACCCTTCTAAATTTTCTCGGTGCTCTGCCTTCAGATTTCTGACTTTAATGATTCTTTCATAGAAATTTTCAAGATTAACGCATATGA
>JASDQU010237156.1:786-17050 GCA_032191745.1 Picea mariana | reverse complement strand
AGGAACTCCCCTGATGACAACACCCAAGGTACCTGACCTAACTATGATCCATGCAGACTTATTACATTATTAACCCACGCAGGGGTGCGGAAATTCCATTTACAAAAATTTAAGTGCTGGGGTATCAGATACCCAAGTAGAACCATATTGTCTTCAACATAGATAAATACTTCATGGTACATGAGTTGACCACCGTTGCTAAATGGGCGGTCAACAGGTTGTTCATGTGTTCTTGGTGTGGAGACTCTACTTTCCTGATGGTTGTAGCATTCTAAACTTCAACATTTTGGCCTATTTGTAATTGTAATATTTTATTATATTACACAACTAATAATTCCATCATAAATGACTGATATTTGCAGCTTTGTTAAGATGCCTTGGTTGGGATGTGTTTGGATAAATCTTGATTTGTTGAATCACCTCCGTTTGAGTCTAGTTCTTGACATGATTGATTTCAACAACTCATTTTGGTCATATTTTTCTTTAGAACAATTTCTACATCTAACAAAAATCTTGCACTAGCATGAAAATTTTATTAGATCAATATTTTCCCAACACATTTGTGAAATATTATTTCAACATGGCCTTGTGTTTATGTACTCAAGATAAACAATCAACAAGTCATGGATGTTATAACTTATGATAGCTTGGTGATGATGGAAAGAAATCCATCCTATATGCAAGCTAATATAATTCATATGCTCTTTTCACAACGAATGTATCAAAGAGTAATGGTGCATAATTTGATTGCACCTTGCAATTTAACTCTTAAAACCCTTCAACTCAGATTTGCTAACACCCTTGCAACTTTTGTGACGGTGGTTATTCAATGTGAAAGCCTTGCTTTTGTCATTCTACTGCTATTGTTCCCATGAAAAAATGTATTTTGGTCATTTCTACAGAGTAGAATCTTGCATTATTTATCTTTAGTACATGAGATGCCAATTTCTTTGGTGAATTCAATTTTGTTGTTGATTTGGATATCCCTCACCATAATGAGGATTGTTGAACTTGACTCATGGTTGCAACTTAAGAGATGTTTTGTTGAGTGTTGCAAAAGTTAAGATTTTATATTCCTACTTTAATCAAGACAAGTTATTATCTTTTATGTTTAAGTCTTTCTAAGTGAATTTTTTTCTGCCTCTGACTTCATCCTTAGTCTATTATATATAGCAAATCACATACAAGGGAATGAGTTGATTGTACTTCAAATATAATAAATCATAAAAGAGACATTATAACAAGTTTACATTGTCTACAGAGAAAGGAGAATGGGAAACGAAGAAAGGGAGAGGAGCAAAACTCAGCAAAGAAAATCAAGGATAAAAAGGTTAATAATGATACATTGACTTCCATTTTTTGAGGATAATTGTTTAACAAGGATATGTGTCATAACAATCCTACCAGTAGTTTATAATTCCCTTTCTTCTCTTTTCTTTTCTATTATTTTTATAGCTAGTTTTGCCATTTTTGTAAACTGTATAGTAATACCAATTCATTGTAGAAGGATAGAGTAATACCCAGGTTGATTTTCTCCTTTGAAAACTATTACTTCTTCTAAGTGTTCAAATTCATTAGGGTCAGGTTAGGTTGAGGGTAGGGTTGATCTGCAACAAGTGTTGGGTCAATGAAGTTTGGCTACTGGACAAGAAAAATGTTTGCATGAAAGCTACCTCATGCTTTTATTATGATGATTCCTTGCTTTTCAAGAATTTTATGATGTTAGCATGATTAGATGTTTCTCACTAAATGTAATGCTTGTTTTTCACCTTTTTTGGAATATTTTGGGCTTGATTTCTATTTGATCAATAGTGGAAGTTGTACCTGTTGGATTTTCTAGACCATGGTAAACAGATTCTGCACTAAAAGAATTCCTTAAAAAACTAGATAGCTGAAAACTGAAAGCCACTCAAAACTGCAACTCTAATAATGCTAGACTCTATAAGCACATACTTCAGAAAATATATAACAGAAACTCAGTAGATGGACTGTCAAGACCGATTACTTCTTTTTCATTAACACTGAAATGAAATCCATTACAAGGAAAAAACAATGAGTTAATTCACTGCTCGCTGCTGAACTTAATGAATTAAACCTATGCTGCTGCCTTCTCCTTTATACACTAGAAGGTACAATGAATCTGGACACATGCACAACAATGCCTCAACTGAAGTTGACTCCTAATTCTAGTGCATCTTCCTTGCATGGATAGATGAACCAAGTAAAGTGCACCGCTACTGGAGATGATCTGAGGCATGAAAGCATGCATTCTCCTAGAGATCTGTGTCCTTAACTTGACTGCATGCCTCTTACCTAACTGAACTTAGACTTAAGTCAAAATTAGAAAACTGCGAGAATAAAACTGAACCAACACATGCAAATTGTTGGGGATAGATGCAAACAGATGAGGATAGATTGCTGGAAATAGAACAATGACTTGTACATAATCGAATGTGCCATACTGCTGGATCTAGAAGAGAGGATGTGTGCCCTCGCTATCTAGTTCGAAATCTGTAACTACAGCACCTAGATATGTTCACAAGTGTGCCTAGGATTGCCATACATGTGCCTAGGGTGTAGAAAACTATCCAAGGTACAATCTAACACTCCCTCTTATTGAGGAAAGTTTTCTCCACCAATCCAAGTCTTTTCTTGAACATCTTGAACTTCCCCTTTTCCAAGGGCTTAGTTCAGATATTTGCAATGTGTTGATCTATTTGAATATACTCTAGAGAAACTGCTCCTTTCTGAACTCTGTCCCTAAGAAAATGGTACATGATGCCTCTTATCCCCTAGCCTATGGATAACTAAGGAGATCACGTCTCAAGGCCCACAGGTCCTAGACATGGAGTACCGAGAGCCAGACAACTTGAGCATGGCCCCGGAGGGCCCCTCTTTCCTTCAATGCAGTCCACGTATCACCAACAACAATATCCATCACACCAGCCTGGTCCTGAAGTAGCAGTGAGTCTTGCTCCATTGGGTAATGAGTCCGGGTATCATGGTATGTATCACTCTGATTTTTGAAGCACTTGAGCATGTTGTATTGAATCCTTCTTCATTTCATGACGTTTGCTTGGAAATTATGCTCTTTGCCTCGTTCATACCTGGAAGGGTGACATGGTGCCCTACTAAGTTGATTTCCATTTAGGATGGGTTGCCACTGGGTGGATCTGTGAAAAGTCATCATTCGTTCCCTCCATACCACTTTCCATCTTTATTCCTTCCATCTCCCCTATCCTTGTTTGGGCATTGGGATTGGCTACACTAGGAAGGGTTGTACCTTACCTCGTCAAAATGGGCTTGGAAAAAGTACATTGCGGATGAAGGTACCACACACCCTCTACAAAGGCACCCATGAATGAGACACTACGACCCCTTGTATGTCATGAGTCCTATGCCCATTGAGTCTCGAGTCTTGACCCCAACCACCTCACCCACTTTACATGGCTTGGAGAGGCATCTCTTGGAAACTCTCCTTGACCTAGGGCAAGATCTACCCAATAAGACACCTCGTCAACCCTCCCATATTCAAGCTTGACAAGTAGCATAGTGTCTTTGAGCAATTAATTGTTTGATATGGTAATCTTTGATGCACATGCTTAGGTGGCTCATTTATTGATTGGATTCACTTATCATGATGTTATGACTTGAGATCCTTGGAGGGCGTGCTAATTTGTCTTTGCAGGACCTAGTGTGGTGGATAGTTTTGGGAGAACAAGCCTAGCTTGGGCTTCCATGGGGCTACAAGCCCATAGGTTGGATGCCAATGGTCCACATGTTGGATCACAGAGATGAAATATTGAAGGCCTAGAGGACAGCTGGATGGACCTAGCCCATGCTTCACTTGCCAAACGACTTGCTTAGGAGAGGCAAAGCGTCACCTCTTAGGGCATGACGTCACTTTTGGGGGCTAGCGTTTAGTGGTGGTGTAGCCACTCATCGACACATGGACGTTTTGAGGAGGAGGAGGTCTTCAACATGAGGAGATTGCCTAGATGCTTGACATGTGTCCTTTGGAGGCCTACCAATGCTTCTCCAACACCAACGACTTCTTCTAAGTGGCAAAACGTCCCCTAAAGGGGAGAGATGTCCATGTAAATTAGGGTTTTACTTGTGCAAAAGTTAAAATTTAAATGAATTGTTTAATATTACTTTGTTAAAGGGGCAAGATTAGGGTTGTCGACCCCTAGTCTTGTGGTTTACCCCTTCATATATGGACAAGTCACCTTCGCTACACTTGGCTATATTTGTCTCTTGTGCACTTGTTTATGGCTATCTCTTGTGAATGGTTTATGGAGGTGTAAGGTTCCCAAGCCAGTTTTTTCGCTTGGAACACTAGCTAACCACTGATTTACTTCTTGTTTGTGTGTGTTTGCAGGTTGGCCTGTTAAGTTTCGGCCTTAAGGTTTATATTAAGTTATTAAGCACAGATCCGAAGATATACTCAATGGAAATAAAAGATCTAACCAGTACACAAGATATGGAACCAAATAGCATAGATCTGACCTTTATTATTATGAAAAGCAAGAACCTGATACAAAGAGGATGCGGAGCTGGAATAACATCATATGGCTCCAATATATAATAGATGAGCTGCTACAGAATGCTCCTGAATAGAAGATGCAAGCCCACAACGACTAGATATACAATGAAGGTCAATACAAGAAGAACCAGGGTCGATGTCCAACCCCCTTGGTTGATGGCACGTCCTGCTGCAGAACTAAGCAGACCAATATTTCGGCCCAACTGAAGGAGATCTCCAAATGACACCAAACTCCCCATAAGATAGATCGGGGCAAGGAGAAGCCCTCTTTGAAGTCTCAAGCCCAGATGCCAAGATCTGCTCCACCAAACTGATGAATCCTCAAGTAAGACTGCGCCCTCCTGAAGACTGTCAAGCTCAATATTTCGGCCCTGATGAAGGAGGCCTCCAAATGCCTTGAAACTCTCTAGAAATATAGATCGGGCCACCACAAGCTCCTAGTAGAAGTCTTAGGGTCAGATCTGAGGTGTGACCCCTCCAAACTGCACAGATCTGAATCATAGTTGCGCCCTCCTTCTCTCAAAAACGTACCAAAGCTCTAGATAATAATATAGCGAGAGTAACCCTCTCAAAACACTCCAGATCTGATGGACAAGGCCCTGCACGAAATACTCAGGTGCTAGAATGTCAATAAACCCTGCCAATAACCTGGATCAAACTCCTCTCCAAAGAATGATGCGCCCCTAGCTAGAAAACCCTCAAGGGTACGGCCTGCTGCTCTCCTGAATATATGATGGTACCTGTGAATACTGTAGAATGGGGTGGGTGGAGTATTTCATTCCCGAGACCAAGCTTGGAACACGGTGAGTAGAATCTTTCACCATTGAGTTGTTCTCTAGGGTTTGTATACTCAAAACCCTCAAAACTATGTGCTCAAGAGCCCAATAGCCAAAATGCAATATAATCCAAGATGAATGAGAGGTGTGCCCTAGGCTTTCCTTTATACCTGTTTCTATTTCTCTGTTGAGTTAAGTTAACCCTTCGGTTCAACTCCTAACTCAACCTCAAGCGCTCTATTCCTCCAGTGAGTTACTTTTTACCTTTTTACCTTTTTAAGTCAACTTTAAATTATAACCTTGAGCTTAGCTGACCTTTCTCCATGCTACATGAGACTATAGTCTAGTGGGGATGAATAGACTACTGAGTCTCTCCCAAGCCTCTTCATCAAGAGGTGGGGAATATTACAGGAGGAGTGAGGCACTAGCCTTGGAGGAATGCTTTCTAGCTTTTATGGTGGATTATCTTAGCATCTTTTCTTGATTTTGGTATGGTCTTTTACTCTTATGCTATTATTTTTTCCAAGTCAAGGATTGTTGTGCTAGGAGCTAAATGGGAAGTAAGAGTATTTACACCCCCACTCTAGTCTCGATCATTTATTGCTTAAAGTTCATTGATGTTGCAAGGGTTTGTTTGAGGAAGTAAGAGGATTTACACCCCTCATTCTCAAACCCTAACTAGAGATACGCCTTGGGAAGTAAGAGGATTTACAACATAAAAGAAGTAGCATCTCTAGTTCATTTATTTTTACTCCATTAACCCAATAGTAAAGGCACTAGTCATCTTTTTTTGCATTGGAGATATAAAATCATTGCCTTAGGAAACGTGAATTTTTATCTTTTGAAAGATCTCTTGCTTGTAATTGGTTTGCCTTATTGGTAGGAGTCTTCCCCTACTAGGGTGTCCCCTCTCTCCCACTACTTGACTTGCTGTTACAAACCCCAACATACAGCCATTAGGGCTGATCTAATCTAGATAAACTACTAACCATAACTCCTAAACTAACCATAGAATAGCTCCTAAATTTTGCACACTAACTCTACTAATTAGGGCACATCTTTTGGGCTAACCGTTGGCATATTTTGATGGTGTAATTTGCTCATATAAGTGACTGAAAGCTACAGCCATAAGGCTGCAATTTTCTGCAGAAAATACATGTTTACAACAGCCATCTTCTCTTGCCTCTTAAGTGCTATTTATCAGCCTATATTCATTGCTAATCTTGATGTTGATTTTCTTAACTAGTTTAGATCTTTGTATGCTGATTTAGATGCTTTATTTGTTGATATAAACGGTCATCTACTGCTGCAAATTAGGGACAACAAGCTTAATTTGCTGATCCATACTAACATATATCATTGCAAGTTGTATTTTCTTGTGCCTCGGGCAGGTACAATCATCCGGAGAAGTACTATATCTTTGGGGCAACAATCACTTGACTTACAAGGCATCTCTTGCCACATTTCACTCCATTTAGATTTGACCTCTAGGGGCTCCACTTCCATCTCTATCCATCCCCATGTCATTCTCCCTAGGGTCACCGGGATCACCTCCCTAGAGTGACCTAGTCACCCTTGAAGTGTGGGACCTACATCGAGGTGACATTGGGTGTAGGATTTCCACGTTGTAGCACTTGCTTTTGTGGTTGGGTCGGGCTTTTCCCAACCTACAACTTGTGCTATAACATGTACAATTTGTGCAGTGACGCCACCCATCCAGTTTATTTACTCAACTCACAAAACTGTTTTGCTGGAATTTACTCGTCATTTCACCTTAGATTCCATTGCCTAAAATTCCAGCAACCTATTATAGGTAATCCTCCTTTGAGTGGGAGGAGAGCTGCCCTAAAGTGTGAAGAGGGTTGGTGGGGTGACAGTGGCCTTCCCTTGTAATTCTTCCAAGTCCTTGCTCGAGCCTTAGGTCTTATCTCAAGAAGTGAGGGTTCGAGAGGTAACAGTTCTTATTAATTTTCTATGTCCTGTTAATTAGTCAGATTGTGAGGTTGTTAGATTGATTTATTTTTTGACAAATTCCATATTATCAATCCACACTGCACATATCCAGCATTTAGTTGTTATATATGTTTTTGACAACTTTATCGGCTAGTGCAGTTGGAATTAATTGTTAGAGGTTGTCTTTTTGGGATAAACAAAATTATCTCCGTGAACAATTTTCATCTGTTATCAGGCTCAGCCTCCAAATGCTATAGTATGAATGCTGGAATCTAAAACTATTAGGAAGTTATTTTCTCTTCTCTGTTGGAACCCAACATTCATTTTAAGGAAAACATCTTCCTCTTGAAATTCTAGTGGACATTTGCACCATTAGGAGCATTGTTCCATGTCTTGGCATCAGGTATGTGCATGCTACCTATCTGAAACTTCATTGGATAGACATATAGCTTTAGAATAAATCATAGATGTGAAGTCTTCTAATATAACTTTTGGATATTTGTTTCTTTGACTCTTGTTGCCATGTCTGCAATACTCTTGAGGCCTAATATTATTAGTTTGCTGCATTGTCGATGAAATTCTAAGATTTTGATTTTGAGGTGGTGAAGCCCAGGGATTAAATATAACTCCATGCTTATTAGGAACCAACGTTCTTACCTTGGCTTGGGTGGTCTATGGCTTGGTTGCTTAGGGATCATCATAGTTCATCCGCTTACAATTTAATTCACAACAGCCCTGGTAACCCAGGGCAATCTCCAAATGACTTCCTCCCAAAAGAAGGGGAGTGAATGTTAAGCGGCCCATTAGCTCACCTCCGTGTGCCCTAAAGAATTTGAAGTCTTTGATCGTGCGGGTGTTGGCTCACTTGGACATATGCCTCATTGACTGTAGTTGGCATGTCTAATATTCTTGATGCCTAAAATTATTAGTTTGTTGTATCTGGGTAATGAAATACTATGATTTTGATTTCGAAGTGGTGAAGCTCAAGGCTCAAATATAACTCTATGCTTATTAAGAACCATTGTTCTCACCCTGGCTTGGGAGGTATATGGCTTGAGCCTTGGTGGTTTAGGGATCTTTGTGGTTTATTCACTTCACAACTTCACTCACAACAGTCCCAGTAACCTGAGGCAATCTCCAAAAAACCTTCTCCCAAAAGAAGGGTGGTGAATGCTAAAAGCCCATTAGTTCCCCTCTGTGTGCCCTGAAGAAACAGCAGGCTCTGATCATGCAGCCATTGGCGTACTTGAATGATGAAATACGTATTCTTTATGAGGGCTACCCTATTACTCAAGTTCAAAAGAATCTCTAAATCCCCTGATTTTCACACACGGATCAAACTTCTTACCTGCTTGACTTTACATATAAGGTCACATTTTGTATGATGGTGGTATCTTTTGACACAAGGCTGTCAATATGTCATCACCCCAACTTCTGTTTTCAGAGTGTCATAATTCTTTATAATCTTTTAAAAAATTTCAGCAGTGCATACTATGTGCATAGAAAAGGAATCAGAACTTTGTTCTTTTAGATTATTTTTTGTGCAAATATTATATTTCAAAATATTCAATGTGAATTCTGAGAAATTATTTTGACTACTAATGATGACTGACATTATTTATTTGAATCATTGTCCAGGAGAAACTTTTGGATCCCTTGTCAAAGCAAGCTATACCTTCAGCTCAACGAGCAACCATACCTGCATATGCCTTGTCAATGCTTTCAATAGATAATGAAAACTTACCATCATTTGAACGTTAGTATTTTCCTTACTTTGACAATATCTGCATTGAGTTGATAGGGGTGTTTGTTTGCAAGAACTCTATTTTTAAAAAGGAGAACCAGTTTCTTAAACTGCAGTTTTGGAAGATTGTGGATATATATTTCCAGAGACCTGGGCTAAAGTATTCTTTATATCTTTTTATTTATTCAGAAGTAACTAAAAGACAAATTTTATAAGCTTTGAACTTGATTTTAAAGCATTTTCTTAAAAGGATTTAAAAAGTATTCAAGTTAATGCATAATCCGTCCCAATATTTTCTGTCAATTCAACATGTCATCTCTGATTGAACTCGTGAACTTATCAGTTGACCTATATATGTTTTATTAAACTAGTACATGCATGTCGCTTTAAGGGGGTATGCATGATATGGTCACCTACAGTAGCTGCTAGCATTTGCTTTTCCAGAAGGACGTGACATTTTTTCTAAAAAATTTAAGTTTGAAACATTACCCATTGGCAAATATTACATCTTGATATTTATTTGCTCAAACAACTTGCTATGTAGCTTTCCAATTATTATATGAGTTTTATTTTGAGAAATTCTTAGTTAATGAAATAAAACATAATAGTATTGGTAAGAAGCATTCAAAAGTTGCTCCATGATTGTTTTGTTTCTATTAGAGTAATATCAACACTCAAATGAGTGACGGTCACATTAGTTGTAGAGTTAGTGTTAGTGACTTAACATTTAACCAACATGGAAATGTTTGTTAGTTAGGTGGTCAATTATGAGTCCATTTAATAACCTCCGGACAAGAGAATCGATAAGTGTTTGAGATGAATGTACATTACTCTACATTAATAAAATTTTATATTACTTGCATTTCTCTCCCTCTCTTTCTCGTGTATGTCTGCATGTTCATTAACCAACATTGGTAATTGAGCAATATCGGTTTGAGCTTGTGATCCCCTTGGAGTTTGTGTTGAGCATTGGTTATTTTGTAGTGGTCCTTATTACCCCCTCTCACCTAGGGGTAACTAGAGGAGATCATGTCCCATGGGCCGTAATGAAGATAGTGATCCTGATGACGATGATTGGTACTCTTACAAGCAACAACCCATCAGCCCTTTAGATGCCTCACTCCTCATCAACACAAATCATCACACTCGATCAATGTGGCTCATTGGAAGAGGGTGGTCTGGCATATTTTGAGGCACATTATTCCTTGTTCCATATAAAGTGTCATATTTAATGCATTTAGCATGTGAGTGAGGATCATGGGTTGAAGTTGGATAATGAATCATAACCTCAAGAAGTTAAATTTTTTTCCTTGTTTCACCTTGGTGGCCGTCATTAGTGTTCTAATCCCGTGTTGTAAGTCTTGGGGAACATGGGTACTATTGGGAAGCTTTGATAAGGGTAACGTACCATTCCCCCACATACTTAACACTTTGTATCCCGGAGCCTTCTGCAATGTACTAAAATTCGGTATTGTTGTTACATGTACACCAAAAGGCCCATGGTTCATTCTTCTATTAGAGGAAGGGCTAGAATACTGAGGTTGATGTAGTTGCTGAAAAAATTATAAGAAAGAAAGAATGCTATGTGTTATCGCATCATTTGTAGTTAGGATAAAAGATAGATGTAAAGAGGCAAACTGGCGTAACTGAACCAATCCCACCCAATGTCACCTCGATAGGAAGGTTCTTTCTGTTTAGGGAGGTAAAGCCCAGGGGAGACGTCCCCAGTGACTAGGGGTTTTGAGAAGGCTAAGGATTATAAGATAAAAGATAAATTCCCCCCTCACAAGTCACCACCAAGCAGAGAGTTCGACTAACCAGCCAATAAAGAGAAGTATAACCAAAATGAGATGTACCTGCCTGAGACAAAGCAACAAGAGATAGATATATGCAATCTTACTCGCTTGGTTAGTACTTCATATAATCAATGACTATCTGATATATAAGCAATTGAGAAATAAATATTGATGAAGTCAATGTTTACATAATAGCAATGATGCACAATATCACTTCTTCAATAAATGTTAAAGGAACGTGGCATTCAAAGTAACAAATTAACACTTCATTAGGTAATGCCTTAAATAACGATTCAATTGCTTAAAAGTAAGACGTTAGCTGCACAATGATGTTTATAGCAAAAGATGACTACAACAACAAGTTAATAAGGCTAGTCTTTAAGCTAGGGTTAGAAAGGTTAGGGTTTGATCAAAGGTATTTGAAGTTGTTTTGCGATTACACAAAGGCTAAGATCAGTGCGTTCCTATGGGCAAATGGAGTCAACAGGAGGACGCAAGAGCTGAAGGATCAAATGATAATAATATAACTAAGGACAAGAGGGTTAGACCTTGAGGTGTTGCTATGGCAAGGCTTCAAGGATAAAACCCTAGGGGAGAGAGGCTCACTTTGGTGTAGGGGAACTAGGCCTCAGTGGTCTCTCCTCCTTCCTTAGCTCAATGGCAAAAGAAAAACGACTAGCTCAAAAAGGTGGCATAAAACTAAGACAAGAGGTTTTGCAGGCAATGTGTTGCTATGGCAAGGCTTCACCAAGCAAACCCTAGGAAAATCGGCTCATCAAGGTGTAGGGGAACTAGGCCTTGATGCGTTTTCTCCTTCTCAGCTTCAAAAAATGTAAAACGGCTAGCATAGGAGAAGATAGATTTGAGTGTTGCTAAGGCAAGGCTTAATCCTCTTCAGCATGAAAGAGTAGAGTGTTGCTAGGGCAAGGCTCTATCTCACTTCAACAAATGAAATGGCCAAAAATCTTGATGGGGACATGAGATAAGGACCTTCTATGTGTGCTTGTCCCCTAGGGTTTAAATCGGCAAAATTATAACCATAAATGCAAGAGAAATAACACTACAACCATTCATTCACGAAGTTTTGCAGAAATTTACTTACATTTAACGAAGAAATCAAGTAGAAAACCCTAGTTGTAACACCTTCCACCAAGATAAATGCCAAAAATGCCAAGAAAATCTTCCTTCAACAAGTGCGCCTCACTATTTCAGCCAAAACCCTAGAATAGGGCGCAAATTTCAGACCTCACCAAGTGGTGAGTGAGAGATGATGAAAAAATGAGAGTAAAAACCCTCAATTTATACTGTACCATGACCTAATTTCACTTTTAGGTCATAAAAAGGTAGACAAGGCCAAAATACTAAAAATCATCCTGTTTTACATTAAATGCTTAAATTAAACCCTAATCAAGCTAAAGAGAGACGTCATGCCCCTTTAAGGGTGACGTTAGCCCCTTCTAGGGCAAATGCAACATCCTAGAGAAAAATGTTAGCCCTCCTTGGGCTTTTCCAACCTGCCACACGTGCCAACACTGCCAAATTTGCCTCCCAAGACGTCCACAAGGCTGGATGACGTCATGCTCATCATGGGTGACGTTCTGGGCCTTCCAGGGTCAACGTTCCAACGGAGAGGGCACAACCCCCCTAGGTCAAGCTCTACCAGGGTGCCTTTGGTGGAACGCCCTCCTCTTCTCCGGTGCAAAGCCTCTGATCCATCTCTGTATTGTCTCTACCCCCTGATGGGGTCTCAGCATCCATCTGGTGGGCTCTTCAGCCCCATGGAGGTCCGAACTGATCATCTCCCCATGTGTACTGGTCCAACATGGTACCTGTCCGTCGAGCATGATCTTGCACATCAACAACTACACCCTCCATGGGTTCATAAGTCACAGGGATCATAGCAATGTCAATCACATCTCATCATCAATATTATTAAACATGTGCATAAAACCCCTATTACCCTAGTTAAAAGCTCAAAGACATTATACAAGCCTGCAATACAAGTTTGGTGAAAGTGACAGGGCGTCCTATTGGGCTAGTGTCCACTGGAAGAGAAAATTTTCTAGAAGAGACTTCATCTAAGCCATGTAAGTGGGTGATGTGGATAAGGGATGTCCAGGCAAGCGGGTGCAGTGAGGGCAGAGGATGCAAAGCTTTATCTGTGGGTGCCTTTGTAGAAGGTGAGCTGCACCTGTCCTGGATGCAATTTTTTCCAAGCCTATTCATGCCTTTTATTCTTTATTCTTTATTGCTTTTTCTTCAAGAGGCTAATCAGGGGACACTGCCCTGGCGTGGTGACCACTGGTGACACTGTTACCAACAATTACTTTCACTGAAATGAGAAGCCTGGCTCGTGATGAGACCCCCTTTCTCTTGGCCATGCAACCAAGAGTCACTACCCTGGTGTGATAACCAACTGGTGGTAATKTCATACTGCTAGGTACCCATGGACCTAATTGTTTGGCTCGTGATGAGACCCCCTATCCTCTGACTAGGTCTTGTTTTATTATTTTTATGGGTCCCTCTTGTTTCTCGCCGAGAAGCCTTTTATTGCTTTCTCGGGGATCCTTGGGCGAAGCATCTCAAGGTTTTATTCTTAGTCTTTTATCTTTTGCCAGCTTGCTTTTACCTTCTGGGCCTTTAGCCCCTTCTTCCCACGAGGTAAGGTGCAATCCTAAAAATAGGTCAACCCAGTGCCTGGACAAGTGTAAAGGGATAGATGAGCGGGAAGCAAGATGAAAAAGTGGTGCTATGACGGAAGTGGACGATGGCTTTTCAKAAATCCTCCCAGTGGCAAACCAAAACCTACRGACACAGRCTTACTAGGGCATCCTGTCAATCCCCCCAGACATGGTCAATTGGGCAAGTATAAGATCCAAGCATTTGTTAGAAACAAAAGGAATTAAATGCACATATTCAAGGGTTTTGATGATCAAAGTGACACATACCATGATACCCAGACTCATTACCTCATGGAGCAAGAACCATCTCTGACACAAGACCAAGCCGATGGTGATGGATGCTGCTGCTGCTGACGAAGTAGAGGTGCTGAAAGGGAGAAAAGATGGGCCCTCCAGGGCCATGCTAAAGTCGATCCGACTCTCGGTACTCCATGTCTATGACTTGTGGGCCTCGAGACACGATCTCCTAGTTATCCCTAAAAGTGGGGGATAACACTATGAAATAAAGAAGAATAACGGGACAATGAATGACCTATTGATGATTACAGCTGCGTGAGACATCCTCCAGGACACAGACTGAGTGAGTCGACCTGAGAGAAATACCATGAGTTGGGTGTGTGGTTCCTCTCTGAGACGGAGAAGGAACGTTGTGTGCCCCTGTGTGGGGTGAGGAAGCCCATGAGCTGGGTGTGTGGTTCCTCTCTAAGACAGAGATGGAATGTTGTGTGCCCCTGAGAAGGGTAGGAGCCCATGTGATGGGTTTACTGTTCTCCTCTGTGCATAGAATAGAGATGATTCTCCTGTGTGACAGAAGATCTGCTGAGTTGGAGGTGCATGTGGCTGAGCACAGGTGAATGTGTGGGGAATCCCATGAGTTGGGTGTATCGTTATGAGACAGAGATGAAACGATGTATTGGCCTCCTCTATGCAGAGAGTTGAGATGATGTGATACTCCAGATGATTCTCCTGTGTAACGCAGTGAGAAAGAGATCCGCTGAGTTGGACGTGCCTGTGGCTGAGCACAGGTGAACGTAATCCTAGTGGTTGAGCATTAGTGAGTGTGGTTATCCTGTGAGACATAGTGAGATAGAGATGTGGACATCCCTGTGGCTGAGCACAGATGGATGTGCCCCTAGTGGCTGAGCACTAGTGGGTGTATGAGATCCCTTGCTATATTGTCCAAGAGTCAGACTTACATGTAACCCTATTTTTGATGTAAAGGGTACAGGTCGACCCCACCATTGTTGATGAATGCAGCTATAGGAGACATCCTCCAACCTACAAACCTATGAGATGTGGAATATAGCAGCTATGTGAAGTCTTACTCTCAGCTTACAAACTTGAGAGAAAGCCCCTAATAAAGGGTTCGTGGTTCCAGCCTAGAACAGGGGCTAGGAATGTATATGGCCTCCTCCATGACGTGAAAGAGAAGAATTCCAGATGATTATCTGATGTAAAAGTGATCTGTTGAGTTAGGGAAATCCCGAAAAGTGCCGGGCACATCATCATGAGAATAAGAACGAAGATGATGTGATGGCCTCCTCTGAATAGCAGTAGAGTTGATGTGAAGACTCCAGATGAACCTCTTGTTGGTGGCAGTGGGAAAGCAGATCTGTAGAGAAGATGTGACTATGGATGAGCATAAGTGCACGTGTGAGGACCTAGCTCATCTGTGTAATGCAGTGACTCAGGTCTATGGCATCCGTATGGATGTGGCCCATAGTGGATGAGCACTAGTGGGTGTATCAGATCCTTTGCTATATATTGTTCAAGATTTAGACCTACTTGTAACCCTAGTTATTGTGTAAAGGGTACAGGTCGGCCCTATCTTATTATGTCTAAAGATAAACTGTAAAAGATAATTAATAGTAATATTAATAGTAATATTAATATTAATCATTATAATAATAAACAATTAATATGTCTAAGTGAAGTTGGCCCTATTGTGCCAATAGACACTTTAGTTGATAGTACAAGTCTAATATAAGTAAGAGGAAATCTTTCATTTGTAGACACACACTCACTTGTAAGTTTTGGAAATTTCAGCAAGTACACTTCTTGGTCAAAGTTGCGCACCTCTCTTGGGCGCTAGGGTTTCTAGGTTTTGAGCACCCTCTTGTGTGCTAGGATATTCTTGGTGGTAAAGGTCTTTCTCTTGAAGATTATAGCAAAGGATTTGGCTGGGTTTTTCTCCCTTGTTTAAGAAGGGTTTCCCAGGATACATCTTGTGTTCTTGTGCATGGTGCTTCTTCATGTGATCTTGGTTGCTGCAACATATATGGTTATGGTTAATTGTTAAAATGGAATGAACTTCATGCTTAACCTAATGCTATGAAAACATTAACGTGGATTTGAAGAAGAAGATTGATGATGATTCAGACGAGACTAATCCATAGTTGATTGGATCATTGATGTATCCGGTCAACACCAGACTTGATTCATGCCATACTGTGAATGTGATGAGTCAACCGAGACAGACTCACTACGAAACAACAAAACATGTATTAAGACACAGTTGGATATGGTCCGAGATATGCCTCCAGTGTGAACTTGAGTTGGCAGAATATGCCGATTCAGATTGAGCAGAAAGTATAGTGGACCAGAAAAGCACATCTGGTTGATGTTCTACCTTGAAGTCTTCCAGCGTTTCCTGACACAGCAGGAAACAAAACTCTGTGGCCTTGAGTGCAACAAGAGACAGAGTATATATAACAGTGAGTGTGCGGAGCAATGTGGCTCCACAAACTTCCGACAGATTTACTTGACCA
>JASDQU010237151.1:1561-16963 GCA_032191745.1 Picea mariana | reverse complement strand
AGATTATTTTTGACACAAAATGAGAGTGGAGATATAATAAATAAATGTACAGAGATATATCATATATCCAATAATATAACAAAGATATGTTGGGCCCGAGATATGATCACTTTCATGATGGTTATTATACACTTTTGCCAAATGTACATATGTGTTTTTCATACTTTAAAGAAGCTTTTTGAAGAATTTCATGATAAAATGGTATGATCGCCATAAGGTACATGTAATTCATGTTTAATGATTGAATAAAGTATAATTCATCATGTTTTATGATTTCTAAGAGCTAATTCACGTTTTTTGGTGTTATAGGGAAAAAACACACTATGTTTCTAGTTCCGACACTTGATCCAACACTTGATCTGGTACTCATTCTGGCACTTGATCCGACACTTGATCCGACATTCGTTCTGGCACTCGAGTCGACACTCTATCCAGCACTATGTATTGCACAAAAACGTAGGGTGACTTGGCAGTTAAGGTATTGGCGACTAGTGATGGACAAATCGGGCACATGGGTTTTGTTTATAATTGCCCCCTCCAACTACTGTGCTCCAGACAACTCAGTTTCAGCTGTCCAAAGAGGGAGATTATTGGCTTGCTCTGTTTTATCAGTTAGGGCATCATTTATTGTAATTTGCCGAATTTAGAAGTGGTTCGACCCTCCTGTGGTTGACCACTTGGTCTGTAAGCTTATAAATACTACTAGGATGGTCAGATGATTGTTAAGTAGCATAAGCAAGTAGAAGAACCATTGTATTGGAGACAAACTTGTTTTCCTCTGTTTTTGATATTTTACATTGCCAAAACTGTGTTTCAAGTTTTGATGGTGAATTTGCCTTGTTAAGCTCATGGTGTGCTCATAGGAAGTAGCCACGACTTGCTGGGGGGGCACCAACAGTATGGTAACTGTCTTCATGTTTATTTATGCATTTCTTAATTTAATTACTCTTTTTATTTTCTTGTACATGTATGCTTTTTATTATGCTAACTAGTTTGTTGTAGCTTAATTGTTTTAATTTTTTTGCAAGTCAGATGTTGATGCATATTAGCATGCATTGATTTTATAGACTAGGAAAAAACTTGCAAGTCTCTCTGTCTTAATACTAACCCCATATGCAGTTAGATTATGCGTTCTTTTATGATTTTACAGTTAAGTTTAAAACATATTTTTAATTAGATAGAACAAAGTTTTTAATTTGGGTTTTCTTTTGACAAGGATTGATGGATGGATAGATTTAATTCCAATTTTTAATCATAGTTTGGTCATCTTATTTTTATATAGAACTTGTTTAATTAGTTGTTGGTTAATATAATCATTAGATTACTTTTTAATATCAGTTTTTAATTTCTGTTTTTAGTCATTTCTTTATTGTAGTTTGAATGGTTAGAATAGACATAGTGTACTTTCATTTTACGCAATCTCCTTTCCTAGAATTAAAATGCAATTACATTTCTTAGCTAATGGTTGATTCTAGTTTTTCTTACATAGTGTAGAAGTATAATGATGATCTCGTTATGTTGTTGATGGTTTGTACATGAATATGCAGGGTATTTAACATTATTTTTGTCATGGCTAAGTTTTCATTGAATTGTTTACTCCACACCTTTCATTTTTCCATTGAGATTAGTGTTGAGCTTATACCATTGGAATTGTCCTTTGTTGTCAAGTGCCATCAAGATATTATCTGACACCGTAGACATTCACACAACCACCAACATTATATTTGAATTGTCATAGGTTAAAAGATATTTTTATTGTTTTCATAGATATAGTTTCTTGCTTTCATAGACTAGAATAAAGTCTTATTGTTGTTGTAGGATAGATAGACTTTTCTTTATTATCTAGTAATTTGCTCATTATAGATTAGGCATTACATGGTAGTTTTTCGTGTTTTCAATAAAATAGATTTCCTTCCATGCATTAGAAATAGTTTTGCATTAGGCATTTAGTCCACTTGCATCTTAGGCTAGATAGTTGTTCAATGAGAAGTTTTTGCTTGCAATAGTTATTTGTCTTTGATTACCTGTCTATTTTCTTTAATAGGTTAGATAGTTGGTTTTACTTGCTTGCTTATTTTCTTTAATAGGTTAGATAGTTCTTTTTGATTACTTGTCTATTTTCTTTAGTAGGTTAGTTAGGTGTCTTTGCTTATTTATTTGCTTTCATAGGATAGTTTCTCATTGAATGTAGGTTGGCAAGTTAAAATAGTTTGTTTTTGTCATTTGATTATTATGCTTAGTAGTTTGCTTTTGCTTATCGTTAAACTAATTTTCTTTACATAGAGTTTTCATTTTCTTTCTTAGGAACTATACATCGACCCTTGGCCCAAAAGTACTTAGGTTACCTAGTTTCAACTTGCTTAGTAGGGTTTTCTCATTAGATAGTTTTGCTTGAGTAGACTAGCCTTATATAGCTACCTTCATTAGTTAGACTATAATCCTACCAACCCTTCTACCTTTGGCATATATTTTTCTACAACTCTAATTTTACTTACCCCAGGTTGACAATTTAATTGAGGGTTTTTATTGTGTTTTTAGTGCATATATAACACCCATCATTTTTTGTGTCATTGTCGAGGAGTTGTCTGAAGGTAAGAAGTAATTAGGAATTATATCATCCTTAGACCTTAGTATTAGTTTGGTGGTGAGGGAAATTTAAGATGAGAGGTAAGAACCTACACATCTACTATAACAGGTTCCCCCAAACCCAATGGTAGTTTTTCTTTTTGTTTTTATGAATAGACCTAGGAATCAAATGGTAGCTTTTTGTTTTTGCTTTTGCTTTCTTTCATGAATAGGCCTAGATACCCACAAGGTAGATACATTAAATCAAAATCAGACCTTTCAACCAAGGTTCGTTCCGATCTCTTTGGGGGAAGGAACATTTCACTTATAAAATCCACAAGCCGATACCGAAAAAGAGGAGCTAGCTCAACTCAAAGAGCTAAAATAGTCTCTGAAGAGACTAATACAGGGAGCACTATAGAACAATAAATTGAAGCATCAATCATATTGGGATAGGAAGCAAGACCACTCGAGCCTTCCACAGAACCAAATAATACAACCTTTGCTTTTACACCACCACCAGGGAATCCTAACTTTAAAGAGATCATATACCCTGAACATGTGAATCTTTTGTTTGGTAGTTCATCTAATGTAATTATCTCTCAAATTGACACATGAACTTTGGCACCAATAGTCTCAACCATCTCGAGTAGAGTCCCAGATATCCAATCCATAGGACGACCTTTCCATCAAAGGGAAACCTTGTTTTCTTCAAAGATAAAACCACCTAGGTAATCTCTTTTCGAAAATCAAGCCAATATGGATAATCAGGAAGACCATAACAATGTAAGACACGGAGAGGAAGAAGAAACTGGAAACCTAACCGAAACTACCTTTGGGTTTCCGATTTTGAACACCACTTTGAATGTCAACATGAAGAATATTCCTCTCTCAACACTGCCTACCTTTTACGGTAAAAATAGTGAAGATCCAGACACCTTCCTATTTGAATTTGACATCTTGTGTAGGAGTTATAACTACATACAAGATGCCCAGAAATTAAAACTCTTTCCTGCCACCCTCAAAGACTCTGCACTAAGATGGTTCATGGGGTTGGGAGAATCTAGTATTAGGTCTTGGGAAGCCATGAAATACATATTTCTCAAGAAGTACCAAGACTACTGCAAGACCAAAGAGTCTTGTAATGACATTTTTAAAATCCAACAATTAGAATATGAGACCCTTGAAGATTATATGGAAAGGTTTGGTTATATCTCCCAGAAGTCAAAATACTATGACCTCCTAGAGGATGCAATTAGGGCTCTTTTCCTTAAGGGAATTTCAAAAGAATATCTATAAATGCTTAACCTGATGGCATCAGGTGACATCTCTCATAAGCCATTTGCCGAAATATGTGAAATGTGTAAAAATTACTCAAGGAGTAGAGCCAAAACAAGAAAGAATGTTTGGGATCCTTACAATAGAATATTAAAACCAGTTAGTTCAAGTGGTATCACGAGAGAAGAGATAGGGAACCATTTAGAAAATTTAAGACTGACATCTTAAGCACAATAGGTTCCTATTTGGATACCCTTAAACTCAAAAATAAATAGGAGGAGGAAAATGTAGCAATGAGAATATATTGCCCAATATGTAGGAGGAAGCATTCCTCAAGGGAGTGCCCATTAGATAACATTTCAGTTTGTGGATTCTGTATAGAAGACCATGTGACTGAAAAATGTCCATCATTGCCCAGTTTATTAGCCATCTATAGGAGTGGATATCCTGGGGAGTCTTCTTATGCACCTAGGAGGCCATGGAAGCCTAGGAATCAACCCACATACCTTAATCAATAGTCTCAAGCTCCACCCTATTATAAAAAACAACAATGGAACTCACTAGGTTGGAAAAAATGGTCTACTCAGTACCAACATCCTTAGATTCAAGGATGGAGGGGAGGACACAACCAAGTAAACCCTCAAGCTCCACCTATCCCTATGTACAACCATTTTTATCCTCATTTCTCATTGAACAGTCTGCAACTTTTGCCAGGTTTTGTTCCACCACCCTTACCTCCTATTCCACAACAATAACCGCTACAATTTCAAAATGCAAGCTCCCTGAAACCGACACTATTACCGGCACAGCTAGTGTTGAACACCAATAATAAGCCCCATCAGCCTATTAACAATTTTGAGATGCAGGCCTTCCTGAAATATGTTATTACTCATGTTCCATTACAGTAAATTCAACTAAGATCGGGAAAAGTTCTAGATAGGAAGAGACCTTCAGTAGTCATCTAGGAAGAGGAAGAAGAAGAAACCACCAAACAACCCATGGATGACACTAGGTGGGAAGATGTTATTATCCCGAAGAATCAAGAACCCAAGCTTCCCCAAAATGAATCTTTACAAATTACGAAGGTCCCTCCTTATCCAAACCGATTGGTAATCGAGAAACCTACCACCCGATCATAATTTGACATTTTGAATGAATTGAAAAATATTTGTGTCAAAATTCCCCTACTTCAAGCCATTAAAGACATTCTAATCTATAGTAAGGTAGTCAAAGAATTGTGTATTAAGAAGCCAGGTAGGAAGTAGAAGGACCCTCCTACAGTACATTTGGTAGGAGGACTTTCCAAATACATATCAGAGCAACCAAAACTAGCAAAATATGGGAATCTAGGAAACCCCGTAGTGACCATAACCATTAATAAGGTCTCCATTGGAAACACTTCATAGACCTAGGGGAAGCCATCAATGTTATGACCACTACTACCTTGGAACAATTATAGTTACAACCTCTTCTTCAGCCTACTCCAACCATTTTGGAATCAAAAGATAAGACTAAGGTTATACCTGAAGGAATTTTAGATGATATCATGGTTAATTTAGCCTCATGGGAGTACCCAGTAGATTTTCTTGTCATTCAATCAAAAGATCCTACAAAAGGCCACCCCGTTATTTTGGGAAGGCCTTGGCTAGCCACATCTAATGCATTTATTAGATGTAGAGAAGGAGAAATGACCATCTCAAATGGTCTCTCTATCCAAAATCTCACCATTTACCCTCCAACTCAACCTATTATGGAGAATCTATGGTGGCTTGAATGCCCATATGAGAATGAAAACTGGGAAGAACCCCTATTGCCTAGTGACCATGCAAGGGCACTTCAGGATCATACACCAGAAAATGTGCTAAACCAGTTCATTTATGCTATCACATGTGTGGATTTTCCACAGTATTTTCCCCAATTTGAGTACATGTTTGGGGAATAATTTCAAGAACAATTAGACCCATCCATTTTGTATTAGACATCTTTTATTTTCTAAATAGATGAGTCTTCCATGTATTATACTATTCCCTACGAGATTATTCTAGGGAAATTTTTACATATAAACTCCAGGCTAGATACATACCAACATAAATAGTTAGTAGATATCCTTAAAGAATAAACATGATCATTTTCCTGAGAATACACTAACATGAAGGGTATACACCCTGACACATGAATCCATCACATATATACCCATGGGGAAGTAACATATGTTAGGAAACCCCAGAGAAGGATGAACCCAACACTCAAATACATAGTCAAGGAGGAGATTCAAAAGTTGCTAAATGTCAGCTTTATCTATCCCATCTCTGACAGTAAGTGGGTATCCCTTCTTGTAGTGGTTCCAAAGAAAGTGACCAGGAAATGGAGAATTTGTGTTGATTTCCGAGAACTCAACAAAGCCACTCTAAAAGACTATTTTCCTCTCCCTTTCATTGACCAGGTTCTAGATACCTTGTCCGGAAAGAAGTATTTCCCCTTTCTAGATGGGTATAGCGGATACAACTAGATTCTTATAGCACCTGAGGACTAGGACAAGACTACCTTTACCTATCCGTAGGGAACCTATGCCTATAGGGTCTTACCATTTGGATTGTGTAACACTCTTGTCACATTTCAACGAGCAATACTAGGGATATTTGTCGATCTTATTCATGATTGTGTGGAGGTCTACATGGATGACTTCATAGTATATGAAAACACTTACCAGGAAGCCTTAGACAACTTATAAAAAGTCCTCATCAGATGCTAGGAAATGAACCAATCTCTAAGTCATGAAAAATGCAAAGTGTTGTTAACTGGAGGAGTGGTTCTAGGACATCATGTTTCATCTGAAGGGATACAAGTCAATCCTGCAAATATTGAGTTCATTATTAGACTTCCACCCCCCAAGACTCAAAAAGAGGTGAGAATCTTTCTTGGACATACCGGATATTACTGGTGGTTTATTGAAAATTTTACAAAGATTGTTGCACCTATGTTTGGATTATTAATAAAAGATGTTGACTTTGTTTGGACTGAGTAGTGTCAAACTGCCTTTGAAACCCTGAAATCTAAGATGTTTGTGGAACCAGTTCTTAGAGGGCCCAATTGGACTCTCCCATTTCATACATCCACTGATGCCTCCAACACCACAATAGGAGGGGTATTAGGGAAGAAATAGGACCAGCAGTCCTATGCCATTTATTTTGTAAGCAAGAACTTGTCCCCTATCGAGTTGAACTACACATTCATTGAGAAAGAGTTCTTGGCAAGTTTTCATGCTATTAACAAGTTTCGTCATTACATTACAGGTTATGAAATATTTGTACACACTGATCATTCTACCATTAGGTTCCTCATGAAAAAACCTATAACTAATGTCCGAGTGACTAGGTGGCTCTTGTTACTGCAAGAATTTAATATTATTGTGCTTGACCGACCTGGGAAAGATAATGTAGTAGCTAAATTTATTTCCCGAATAGAAAATGAGGATGATGATATCCCTATAGATTATAGTTTCCTATATGAGCACCTCTTTGTCCTTTCTATCAATACCCCACGGTTTGCGGATATGGCAAACTATGTGGCTACTAGGAAGTTACCATCTCATTTGTCACCTCATGAAAAGAGGAAAATTACTACATAGAGTGCTAATTACTCTTGGTTTGGTCATGATATTTTTCTCACAGGTCCTGATTTGATTATTCGTAGATGTGTCTGAGAGGACGAGGTACCTGATATACTACGAAGTTTCCATGATGGACCATGTGGTGGCCATTTTTCTGACAAACGTACACCATATAAGGTATTACATTCAGGTTACTATTGCCGTATCATTTCCAAAGATGTTTCCAAGTATGTGAGAAGTTGTGATAGTTTCCAAAGGATAGGAAGACCTATGTCATATAACAAAATGCCTTTGTAGGCCCAAGTTATGATAGAACCCTTTGAAAAATGGACCCTTTACTTTGTAGGACCAATTTCACCCATGTCCCATAGGAAGAACTATATTTTGGTTTGTATTGACTATGTCACCAAATGGGTAGAGGCAAAATCTCTATTCAGGGCCACAAAGAAGTTTGTTGTTGAATTTATCTACGAAGAGATATTTACCCACTTCGGTGTCCCTCGTGAAATTGTTATTGACCAAGGCACTCAATTTACTTCCAAGATTATGAAAGAGCTAACATAGAATATGGGATTAAACACCGTAAATCTTTTCCATACCACTCGCAAGCCAATGGACAGGTAGAATCCACAAACAAAGTTCTATAAGACATCTTGACCAAGAATTTTTAGCTACATCACTAGGATTGGGCTGATAGGCTCCCAGAGGTTTTGTGGGCATACCAGACTACTTGGAGAAATACCACTGGACATACCCCTTATGAGCTAGTGTACGGAAAATAAGTACTTTTACCTATAGAATTCAAAATAAGGACCTTTCGTATTGCCACATATTTAGGATTGAACTTGGATGAGGCTCAAAAGAAACAATACCTACAACTAAATGAGTTGGATGAAATCAGACAAGATGCCATCCAATGGACAATATTAGTCCAGAACCAGAGGAGCAAGTGGCATGAAAAGTTTATTAAGAAGAAGCACTTCCAGCCTAGAGATTGGGCCCTGTTGTTTGATTCCCGATTCAAAACCTTCAAAGGAAAACTTACCACCCATTGGTTGGGCCCTTATGAAGTAGACATTGTTTATGACAATGGAGCTGTAAAAATTAAAACAATTAACGATGGACAAGTCTCCTTTGTGGTAAATGGACACAAACTTAAATTTTATCATAATCCCATTTCTAGAGAAGATTTTCTATAGGTCATGTCAACTAACAAGGCATTAGCCTTAGTAGACGAGGAAGTCCCCCCTTGTTCTTGACAAAATTTCTGAATTTCCTACTGTACATATGATAATAGTTTTTGAATTTTGTTAATAAGTCAACTCTAGAGGTTTCTGTAAGTAATTATTTCACCGGAGTACACAGTTTCAAGGATCTTTCTTCAAAACATTGTTATACTTGAATTTTGTGTCTGTTAAAGAATCAAATGAATATTGACTTACTGTAGTTAGCCATATTTTTGCAAACATTCTCATTTTTTAAGGCATTCTAAAGAAGTTGCTCTTGAAACTCTTCATCACTGTATAAGGAAGTGATACCATAACTATCAAGCCTAGAGGTCTCTCATACAGTTTTTCCAAGAAACCTGAGTAAGTGAGTCAAGTGTATTTATCAAAGAGTAATAAGGAAGTCTAATTAGCGGTTTGTCATGGAAACATCACAATAACTACAAGGAAGAAAGTAAGTTGAGCCTAGAGACGCCTTTATGTTCTTTCTCAATGGTACCATCAAATACACACTAAATAGCTTGATTATATCATATCTTTAGATAGGCCATGTCCTCTTAAGTATCCCTTACATCGGGACAATCACTAATAATATAACAAAAAGTCACCCTCTAACATAAATACCATCCCAATTGCAAAAAAAAGAAAGAAAAAGTTGTTTTCATAGTTGTTCCCCCATCTTCTTGCATAAGCAATCTTATACTAAAATCTTAAAGGATGGAGGGCCAGTCTCTGAGGGTTTAAGAGGATAACCCACTGGGATACTGAAAAGGTCTACTAGCAGCAGGCACTGGCCTGTGGTGTGACTAAGTAAACCTGTCGGAGTACTAAACAAGCTTGTTGGTAGCGGGGCAATCTACCTAGCGAGGATGGTAATTTGACAAAAACAAATCATAAAATTAAACTTGTCCTGATGTATGACATTACTTGCAAACACAGATGACATGGAGTATGTGTGGTTAAGCTAAGGTTAATGAATCTCATAAACTTGCCATTGGGAAATAACTCTAAGACTATCTTGAAACTCTCTTTCCTACCTCTTCTTATCTATATATAGGATATCTTATCCTATAGGTGGGGCCATTTTCTAACTGTCTCATCAGACCAAGATGTGAAATTTTATCTTTACACTTGACATACTATAAATCTTCAGCTATTGGGGGATACTGACTAGTTTCCTATACTTTTGATTGTGAGGTGTCACAATACTTAGGTGTGGGGGAGGGGTTCATGAGCTGACAAATGATCATTTCCTAGATAAGTAGATCTTTGCAAGAATTTTTGTATTATTTTTATGATACAGTTTATTACATTGATAGTCATGTTATTTTTGAAATGCTTAACTTCTGTGTGCTACAAATTACTGAACACATACTTAACAAACCACTCTTTCTCAGTTTATCGTTTCATTACAAGCTGCATATTGTAGGTTTGACAATACAATGTATGCTTTCTATAACTTGTTCATTATAGGTTTTTGACATTATATTTCATATGAAAGAAGATTGAGTGAGCATGGAGCATCTTTCCTCTACTCATTAACTATTGTGATTGTCAAAAAATCTTCAAATTTGCAGGCTATCCATTATAAGAGGTGAAAATGCACTTAACACGGAGGTACCAGATAAAGTATTGTATGAGGTACCGGATGAAGTGTCGTATGAGGTGTCGAATGAGGTGCCATGTGAATTACACACCAATAATTGTCCTAGATTCCAGGTAACTAGAATTCACTTACATTCAATTAAATTGATTTCAATCATTGATTAAAAGATGCTTCATATGTTTATGATCAAATGTCCAAGTTAAAAGACTTGGACATTGATCTAAATACGCACCATTACATTGCCCCAAAGCTTGCCATCGATTTTGAATTTTCCACACATGGAAGATCGCACACACATGTGTGCAACGTATTCCACCTTAAGTGCATCCAAAATCGTTTTGGGCACTCTATTATCTCATTTTCCCTTTCCATTTTCTCTCCTCTGTGTTAAGAAATCACGCCCAACCTCTGCCATCTCGTCCTTTGTCCAAAACACACTTGACCTGTGCTCAATCCATGCCACTGCTTGGCTTGATTACGCCATTTCTTGGTGAATTCCACCTTTGTCACAATGCCCAGGAGATACGAACCCTCCTCCTATGTAGATTTGTTCACCATTCCTGAATTTTCACAGTGCATAGGAGTGTTTTTGCGTGCAGGCTAGGAGCCATTTATATCTAGCTTACAGGGCCACGATGATGGCCTCTCTATGCAATTTGTAGTTGGTTTCGATGGTAAGACAACACATGTAGGTTCTCTCACCTTTGAATTCAGAGAAGAGTCCATTTCTGCTGCAACAAAGCTCCCAAGAATGGGATATAGATGGTTCAAAAACCACCAATTTCCATTCTCAAGTTACAACAGGGTGTTTAAGCTCGAATTCGAGAGAATTTCAGGAGAAAAAGGGTATGCTAAGGAGTGGATAAAGGTAGAATTGGTTAATCCCCTCATTGTCATCACAAGGTTAATTACATGTGAAGGTAGATACTCGACTTTCAAAGCTTTCCATTTTAGATTGCCGCTCATTTTCTGTTCAACAAACCCTTGAACTTCCCCTTCTATTTTCTCAAAATCTTGGAGAAGATGTCCTCTCAAGTGAGGAAAAATGTGACTAATCCCCACAATAGTCTCTTCCACCATGGCTTGATCAAGCTCTGTTTTCTAGCCAAGTTAGAGAAATAGGGGAAAAATTGGGATGCCTTTATCTACCAATTTGCAAACCCTCACTTGATAGTTAAGACCGACAAAAATCCGCTTAGCCTAAAAAATATCTCTCCATCCAAGCCTCTCTCTCCAAGAACCCCAAACCCCCTTGCACAAACCCTCTCTTTTCCGGAACAATACCAAAATCTTGTTGATATCCCTACTTCTTCATCAGGTAAACGGACCAAGAGAAAATACCAAAAGAAGTCCATTGTTGACCCCCCAATGCCTTCACTCCCTCTTGATCATACACCTAAAAATCTCCAAGAAGTAATGCAGCAAGAATTTCCCATCATTCCTACAAACAAGAGGGGAGTTAATCAATTTGGTAAGGGACCCTTTCAGAAGAGTACCCAGAACACAAGAATCTAGCCTTATGCAAAACCTCCACCTTCTTCGGATCCCATCCAAGTGTCCTTCGACCTTGAGAGCCCTCATAAGAAACCTAGGGAAGTCTCTGCAGATGGATTACAGCCACTAAGGAAAAAAAAATAAGAACCTACCTCACCTTACTGATCTCCCATCACTCTTACTTCACCCATGCCCATTTTAGATACTAAAATTGATAGATTTTCCACATCCCTCAAAGGATCTAAGCCTTCCTTAGAGATCACCGATTCTGTCGCAACCTAGAGAAACTGCAAAAAGAAAACCATCAGCTTATCCAATAGTTGGAAGAGAGGAAGATAGTAGATGTACACCTTCATCATGACAATGCAGTCCTTCAGGCAAAGGTCAACTCCCTTCAGTGGTTGGTTGATGAAATGACTAAATCTAATCGCAACCTCAAAGCACAATTAAAGCAACACAAGAGGCACAAGGCTAAGTCTACACAACAAGAAGGAGAGGCTTCCAAAGTTGATCCTCCTTAGCAAGCCTAGTCACAAGGAGTGAATTATTTTTGTTTGTAGTGGGACCTGAAAAATCGTAAGTGTGGTGGTAATGTTGGGCCTGAGATATGATCACTTTCATGAAGGTTATTATACACTTTTGCCACATGTACATATGTGTTTTTCATACTTTAAAGGAGATTTTTGAAGAATTTCATGATAAAATGGTATGATCACCATAAGGTATTTGTAATTCATGTTTAATGATTGAATCAAGTATAATTCATCATGTTTTATGATTTCTAAGAGCCAATTCAAATTTTTTGGTGTTACAGAGAAAAAACACACTATGTTTCTAGTTTCGACACTTCATCCAGCACTTGATTCAACACTCGTTCCGGCACTCGATCCAACACTTTTTCCAGCACTGCGTATTGCACAAACACGCAGGGTAACTTGACGATTAAGGTATTGGTGGCCAATGATGGACAAATCAAGGACATGATTTTTGTTTATCCTTGCCCCCCTCTAGCGACTGAGCTCCAGACAACTCAATTCCAGCTGTCCAAAGAGGGTGATTATTGGCTTGCTTTGTTTTATTAGTTAGGGCATCATTTATTTTAATTTGCCAAATTTAGAAGTGGTTCGACCCTCCTCTGGTCGACCACTTGGTCTCTAAGCTTATAAATACTACTAGGATGGTTAGATGATCATTAAGTAGCATAAGCAAGTAGAAGAACTGTTGTATTGGAGACAAACTCGTTTTCCTCTGTTTTTGATATTTTACATTGCCAGAATTATGCCAGAACTGCGTTTTCAAGTTTTGATGGTGAATTTTCCTTATTAAGCTCGTGGTGTGCTCGTAGGAAGTAGCCACCAGTTGTTGGGGGGCCCACCAACAGTCTGGTAACTGTCTTCATGTTTATTTATGCATTTTTTAATTTAATTACTCTTTTTATTTTCCTGTACATGTATGTTTTTTATTATGCTAACTAGTTTGTTGTAGCTTAATTGTTTTAATTGTTTTGCAGGTTAGATCTTGATACATATTAGCATGCATTGATTTTATAGACTAAGAAAAGACTTGCAAGTATCTCTCTCTTAATACTAACGCCATATGCAATTAGATTATGCTTTCTTTTATGATTTTACAATTAAGTTTAAGACAAACTTTTAATTAGATAGAACAGAGTTTTTAATTTGGGTTTTCTTTTGACAAAGATTGATGGATGGATAGATTTAATTCCAGTTTTCAATCATAGCTTGCTCATCTTATTTTTATATAGAACTTGTTTAATTAGTTGTTGGTTAATATAATTGTTAGATTACTTTTTAATATCAGTTTTTAATTTCTATTTTTAGTCATTTCTTTATTGTAGTTTGAATGTTTAGAATAGACATAGTGTAGTTTCATTTTACGCAATCTCCTTTCCTAGAATTAAAATGCAATTACATTTCTTAGTTAATGGTTGAATATAGTTTTTCTTACATAGTGTAGAAGTATAATGATGATCTCGTTATGTTGTTGATGGTTTGTACATGAATATGCAGGGTATTTAACATTATTTTTGTCATGGCTAAGTTTTCATTGGATTCTTTACTCCACACATTTCATTTTGCCATTGAGATTAGTGTTGAGATTATACCATTGGAATTGTCCTTTTTTTTCAAGTGCCATCGAGATATTATCTGACATCGAAGACATTCACACAACCAACAACATTATATTTGAATTGTCATAGGTTAAAAGATAGTTTTCCTATTTTCATAGATATAGTTTCTTGCTTTCATAGACTAGAATAAAGTCTTATTGTTGTTGTAGGATAGATAGACTTTGCTTTATAAGATAGTTTTTATTGGATAAATCCGTAAGCGCGAACACAAACCGATCTCCCTAGATCCACCTGGATCTAGAACAAAGCAAGACAGAGCATGACTCTTTCCCTATATTTTAACCATTGAATTAAATAGGAGGCAAGAACAAAGAACATACCTTATTGTTGCTTCCTATGGTCTTTGTTGCTCCTGCTTCGCTCCAGTGCTCTCGTGCATCCAAGACCAAGACAACACAAACCATCCAAAGTGAAGAAAGCACAATCTATTCAACAATTAATCTATGTATATGATCAAGGAGTTATACAATAAAGTGGAATTAACTTTATGGGAAAGGGACATATTACTGTATCATATTAAATGTGAAAGAGAGATTACAACCATTGTCTTGATGTCGTAAGGTCCCTTCCAACTGTCCTTCGCTCCCCACACACTTTGACTCCAAGAATTCTGAGAGCATAGATCTGATGATATTCACAATCTATCTTGACAAAGAAAATCTCAAAGCCACTCGAATCAAGCTAATAATTCCAATCCAACCAAAGCTAACAAGATCAAGAACCAACAAAGCTCACTTTCTCCATGATAACTCCTCTCCTTTTATAAGTTGAAGAGGATAAGGTGAGGAGGTTAGGATGATCCCACTAAATCATTAAAGCAAGTAAGATCCAAACCATTCGGATTCCACCTCACCATAGAAGTTGCTCCTTCTAGAAGATTCAAGAAAACACTCATTTTTCCCATGTGTAGGCATTCTTGCACCCTAGCTATAGAGCAACCTGCGAACATCTCGCACCCTATCTATAGTGCAACCTATGAGAATGGGTCATTCTCGCACCCTGCCTATATAGCAACCTGCGAACATCCTTTTTTATAAGGTTTTTACATAGGAAAATGCAACTTCTTTTCTCAGGAAAAGTTCTTCTCCCTTCTCTCTTTAGGAACTTAGGCCACTAACCCCTCTAAAGGAAACATATAGGTTTACATCATTAACGATCATAGGGATGAAGAAAATAATATGTAACAGAGAGCCCCCCAAAGTATGAAGTTAGAACAGAGTGATAACTGAAATACTTTGTCGAGTGTGTGTAGGGAACAAGGAACAGTCGGTCGGAAACCTGCCAACAAACAAGTAAATACAGTACAATAATATATCATCACTGAGGTACGCATTCCCATACTCAGAATACAAATGAATCAAAGCATAAATGCCAACATATGAAGATCCATGCCAAGTAAGACAGGTAATAGCCACCAAACATACACTGTGGATCCATGCCAATATGACTCAAATATGAACATAGCCACCAA
>JASDQU010237150.1:0-16042 GCA_032191745.1 Picea mariana | reverse complement strand
ACTAATCTAAATTACAACTAATGGCCTAAAGCCGACATAAATAAAATAGCATTACTAATCTAATATGCCCCAATTAAGGGGTAATGAGCCAATATTAGGGCTTAACACAGTCCATAATCAAGAAAGAATATTTGACAAATCTCCCTAAATGATTACTACGAGAAGCACACGAGAACATGAAGAAAAAAGATGATGAACTAGAGAGGTAGTTGATATTGCTACGATTCCAAAGAGGACATGTGGAATGCATGTGGTTGACATAAGTGTGTTTGACTGGAAGCCATAGGAGCGAGTGGGGTAGAGATGAAATTGACAAAGCACTAGAATCGAGAAGTAGATAAAAGGGAGCAATGAAAACAAAAGCAAAGTTAGCTTGTTAGTCATTTGGTTGTTTTTGTGATAGTTGTGGGTATTGTTGTCATTTATCTCACTCTGAGACTATGTTTTTTAATGTCCTTGGTTATAAGTCTAAGTCTATCCCATTTGTAGAGTCCGAAATGAAGCACATGGCACTGTGTAATGTAACACTGGGAAAATATATAAGAGAACAAGGATCTATTGCTGTCAATGAATGAATTGCTTAATGTATGTTTGTGATGATGGAATGAAGATAATCAAGTTGCATCAATTCTATTCCCATGATGTGTTACTTATGTGTCAATGGAATGTGTGTATTTTTGTTGTCTGGTGTTAATTGTTAAGTATTTTTCAATGGATTTTCTAAATTTCAACTCGGATAAAATTTTGTCCAATTAGTCCTTCATCATCATCGACACAAGACCATATGGTATTTGTGATCCTCATGGCGTCTCAGGTGAGAAATTCTTCAGTCTTTGTCTAAGGTTTGATAAGTTGATGCCTTAAGGTTTTTGTTGGTCAACTATGGACGAACCCTGGGTCTTCAACCCCCCAACGTTAAGAAAGACACGTGCTAGTGTGAATGAGCCAATAACTAAATATCATATGGGATTTTTCTACATAACTCTCTCCCAGTTGATTTAGTAATTTTAAGAAATAAAATCATTATTTGATAAAGAGGACTACTACCTCTATAAAAACAAAAGAGGTTGCTCCTTGATTGCCCCAATGATTCCCATTGGCATTGATATTTTATTCTACGAGGGAAAAGTGATCAACATTTATTTGATAAAAGGACCATTGTAGAGCCTTGATATTCTTACTAGGACCTTGTAGACTTTATTTTTTCAAGTTAAACTATACTTGGTCTCCTACCTTGAATGTATTATTATTCATGTGATAGTGATGTTGGGATTTGTACTTTTCCTATGACTTCTTTAATGTCTCATGCACTTGGAAGTCGCTTTGAGTGATATTTTCAATGGATTTTTTAACCTTAAATGCTTTTATTGTGGTGTCTTTTGTCACTCCACTATGTTTTCCATATAAAACACATAAATGTAAACTTGGTGGAAAATATATAAAGAAATATTCAAAAGGGGACTTAGTAGTAGAACTGTGGAATACTATGTTACAATATTATTGAATGTAGATAAAAATTATCATCTTAGGTTCTTGGATGCTTCTGATTTTAACCCCGCAAAATAATAACCAATGTCATGTCCATCACTTTTGTGTTCTCATCCATTTGTGGGTGGAAAACTGTATATCTCTTCAACTTGTTACCCATGCTTTTCCAAAGTGGAGTCCAAAAGGCATAGAGAAATCTAGTATCTCTTTCTAAGATGATGCTTCTTGATAATCCAAAGTGCATCCATATCCTTTCAAAGTGCATGTTTGTTTCATCTTGTTCCATGATGGCATGTTTACAAGGAATGTGATTGAACATATTACTAAACGTGTTCACTACCACTAATAGGTAGTGATGTCTCGCTTGGTTCTTGGAAAACCACCCACAAAATACATAGAGAGGGTATCCCATGGTATATTAGGTATAGGTAAGGGATAATTTATACCTAGATCCCCTTGAGTGGATTTGAAGGTACAAAAAGTATTTATCCTCTAATAAACTAAGTTACATCTTCATCCATAATGGGCCAATACACATACCTATGTAAGCTAACCACTATTTTTCCAACGCCAAAGTGACTTGTAGATTAGGAGTTGTGAGCCTATTTGATAAGTCATAATATTTTTTCTTTACGAACACAAATATTACACATATTATAGAGAAATACATATTAGAGATGGTAGTTATCCTTCTATCACCTTCCTTTTCACAAACTTGGCCTCATAGCTTCTAAAATACCTCCTTGAAATATTAATATTATATGTATTCTTATTTGTATGGATAATGTGTGAAATGCTCCAAGTGCATACGAGTATCCACATAAGTAATCTTGGGTGTGTGTGGCCTTGAAACAAAATTTTCCAACTTATTGGTACTACCATTTTTATACATGATGAAAATATGAAATTGTTGTAAAAATATCATACAATTGACATAGTGTGTTTTTTGTTGAAGCTTACTTTCAACCTACAAATGATGTAGTGACTTGTGATTAGTGTGGATGATAGTTCCTTTCCCATTAGGGAGTTCTTTGATTTCTTAATAGAATATGCTAGAGCATATAACTCCTTGTCACATGTGGGATAATTCATGATTGTGCCATGAAATATTTTAGAATGATAGAATCCTAACTTACCTTATTACATAAATACCACGTTGATACCATATTCACTTGAATTTATATCTAATTCAAAGGGATTTTTCAAATTAGGCAATGCGAGAAATTATGTTTAACTAAAATTTCATTTAAACTTTTCAAAATCAACTTGTTGGCTCTTTCCACCCTAGAAATCCTTCACATTGTTATCTATGACATCAAGTGGTACAACCACAACTAAAAAGGATGTTATAAACTTTTGAAAATATTTTTTGATTTCCACAAAACTCCTATATTTGGTGACATTGGTAGTATTTTGTCACATGATGATGGTCTCCATATTCACAAGATCAATTTTGAATTCCCTACCACCAATCATGTACCCCAAGGACACAAAGGACTATTGGGTGAAAATTTATTAATGTTTTCTAGGATTTGATGATTTAATAAGATCTCTAACACCTACATGATATGTGAGATATTGATCCATATGGATGTCGGTGGCCTCCCACCTATTCCAACTGGCTCATTTTGGCACTTTTCCAGTTTGGCAGTTTTTTCCTAGTTTTTGGGTCCCTGACTTCCAGGGCTGTTTTGAGGCCCTAAACAACGTTTTTAGGGCTCGCCACAGTTAGAATGATCACAGAGTCAGAGTCTGATGACAACATGTGTAGTCCTCAGATAGATATTTCCAATGGGCTATCATGTGCCTAAAAAGGATATCGTATGCAAAAGTTACGACCTGAGGAAGTTGATGTACTAACTTACCCAAACGGGGCCCACATGACTTTTGGCGCTTCATCTACTAGGTTTAGGTTTTGGATGTCTAGGGTTTTTGACATTCTTGTTTATTGTAAAAAGGACTTTAGAGCCTCATTGTAATGATCTTCTTGCGAATGAGCGCAATCGTCACATATCTTCTAAGAGATAAGCTGCCACCATTCTAACAAGCTTGTTTTCCGCTGCATTTTACAGTTTTATCTTATTTCCTTATTGAATAGAAACCAATTTTATCGTATATTTGTTATTTTGTGTTAAGCATATTTTGATAATAATATGTAATTTTTTTTTTTTGCTCATAAAATCTGGATCAGTGGTATTAGAGCGATCTGCTCCTTGTCATTCTTAATGCATGTCCCCAACGAGGTCAGGGTACAAAGAATTGGGTCTCGAGCTTGTTTCTCTTGAGGAAAAAATCTCTCGCATGCCGAAGCGACCTATCATAGAGGGAGAAAAGAAAGACAACATGACATGAGATCCCTTCAAAATGTTTCTTGAGGAATCCCTCATGCACCAGAGGAATGATATGATGGATAGTTTTACGCAAATCCCTCAATGACTACAAGCAGGAAACACATCTTCCTCAACTGGAGGCGTCGCCCCCTTCAAGGTACAAATCAAGTCCGATATTCCTATATTTGAAGGTCAGATAGATGCATATGTTGTAGAAAAATTGTTGAATCTGCTAGAAGGGTATTTCTTTGTCCATAACTTCTCGAATAGAGAAAATATTACTTTTGTGCTCCTCAAAGTCATTCCCCATGTCAAATATTGGTGGGAAACTTTCTGTGAGAAAAGGAAAGCAAAGGAACCCTCATTATTACATTCAAGGTCACCTGGGAGTCCTTCAAGGATGCTATTAAGGAAAAATACTACCATGTTGGAAGTTATGACGACCTGTAGACAAAATGGACCACACTGCGGCAGGAAAGAGACCAAGCAGTGCCCGAGTTAAAAAATATCTTCCATACCTTGTGCACCAAGCTGGGTATCAAATATTCTGAGCAACATATGGTGCTCAATTATTGCGGTGGTTTTCATAGACACATCCAGGCCAAAATGGAGTTTCTGGACATCTCATCCTTGGGCATGGCCTACCGATATTCTGTCAAAATTGAGCAGAAGCTCAAACAAAAGACGTGGAAATTTGGGCCTCGAAACCCCTCATAGAAAAAGCCAGGAAAGGGCAGCCCCAACTTGCAGAACAAAGGATAGAGAAAAGAGGGATAACCTTAGGAAAACCAGTCCAGGATGTAAGCAAAGAAGGACACCAGAAAGACAAATAAATATATCGAGAAGTGGTGTGACTTCCATAAGAGCCCTTAGCATAACACTGTTCATTGTCGCTCAAAGTAGTCATTGGTGGTTGAGGTGAAAGCCTTTGAATCAGATGCGGGTTCTGACTCTGAGTCAAAACCAGAAAGGGGGAGATGTATCATTGACGCATAACCCAATGCTACCGTTGTTAACACCAAGCTCCAGCCCGGTGAACCAGATGAGACAGAGGAAGGCGAATGCCTTTTTCATTCACAGATGTGGGTGAAGGGTACCTTGCTGCACTTCATCATTGATAGCGATAGCCAGAATAACCTCATCTCATCATAGGTTTTCAAGTGACTCTCCCCGCTGACAACGCCACACCCACAACCCTACACCATTGGATGGCTCCATGAAGGAAGCGACATCTGTGTCAACCAACAATGTCGCTTATCATATGGAATAAAGCCCTTCAAAGATGAGGTATTGTGTCATGTTGACCCTCTCGAAGTGTTATTATTACTTTGAACAAGAAATTGTACAGATGTGTTATTTCCTTGATCTCTGCCAAGTAATGCAGGAAGGTCATCTCTTAGATGGGGAATTTTTTCTTCTTCGTGATTCACTCTCATAATGAGCGAAAGATCGCAACCACATCCAGGGTCTCTGTAGTCAAACTCTCCACATAGTAGAAGCAATTGAATCAGGTTGTGGAAGAATACTTGGATATCTTCTCCTCACCTACCAAGGTACCTCTGCACTGTCAGGTCAAGCACCCCATAGATATGACCCCTGACGCACCGCTTCCCAATGGGATAGTCTATTGTTTCTCTATGTTAGAGAATGAGGATATCAAGTAGTAGATCCAAGAACTGCTCCACAAGGGGCGCATCAGTCCCAGCTCATCACCTGGCAGGAGTCCACTCGTGCTTGTACACAAGAGAGATGGAACCTAGCGACTCTGCACAAATAAAATCACAGTCAGAAACTGATACCCGATTCCCTGAATTGACGACCTCCTTGATTATCGCACGAGATCCAAGAACTGCTCCATAAGGGGCACATCAGTCCCATCTCATCACCTGGAGGGAGTCCACTCATGCTTGTACACAAGAGAGATGGAACCTAGCGACTCTGCATAAATAAAATCACAGTCAGAAACCAATACCCGATTCCCTGAATTGACGACCTCCTTGATTATCTCACCGGGGGAAAAATACTTCAGTAAGATTTATATGAATTTTGGCTACCATCAGGTCCTAATAGAACAAACAGATGTATGGAAGACCACCTTCAAATTAAAGGAAGGTATTTTTGAATTGTTGGTCATGCCCTTTGGTTTGAAAAATGCTCCATCCACTTTCATGAGGCTGATGGATGATATCCTATGACCATTCACCAATAATTTTGTAGTGGTGTATCTGGATGACATCCTCATTTACAACAATACTTGGGCAGAACACTTGTAGCATATTCAGCAGGTTCTGCACACCCTGTGGCAGCATAAGCTATACACCAACTTGAAAAAATGATCCTTCGTCATGGATAGGGTCCATTACCTGGGATACATCATTTATCAACATGGCATACATGTGGATCCAACCAAGAAGCAAGTCATCCATGACTAGCTAGCCCCAACCACATTCACTGAGATTTGAAGCTTCTTGGGCCTTTCCAATTTCTACCGTAGGTTCATGTTGGGATTATTCCATATTGCATGGGCTCTTAGCCAAGTAACTAGGGGTGGTGGTAAGGAGAAATTTGTGTGGGTCTGTTCCCAGAATAAAACATTCGATGAGTTGAAGAAGTGCTTATGCTCATCCCCAATACTTTCACTATCGGACCTGCAACAACCCTTTTATATCGAGACATATGCTTCAGAATATGTTGTGAGCATCGTTCTCACTCAGCACGACCACCCAGTGGCATATCATAGTGAGACACTATCAGATGTTGTCCATAAGTACCCTACTTACGACAAAGAAATATACTCCATTGTGCAAGCATGCCTCCAGTGGAGACATTACATTATTGGGAATTAGATAGTCATCCACATTGATCATAAGCCACCACAATTCATGCAGACACAAGGAAAATTTCAGAATGACCACCATCAGAAGTGGTCCACATACTTGCATCAATTCCACCTCAACATCAAGTATAAAACAAGAAGCATCAACCGCGTCGCTGATTGCCTCAACATACCTCCAATCACAACACTCACCATGATGCTAGACTCTTCCAACAATGAGACCTCTGGATAGCCCCAACTCTATGAGACAGACCCATAATTCACCACCACCTACCAAATGTTGGTCGAAAACATAGTTGTCACTAATTTCCATCTTCAGGATGGGCTGTTGTGTCCTCTAGGCCATATCTACATTCCATCAAGAGAACAAGCGAAGCTAATCTGGGAATCCCACTACATTTGGGTGACATGAAACTTCGATGTTGAAAAGACAGTGGTGATGTTGCAAAAACATTTCTACTGGCCAAAACTTAGACAAGAGGTAAGCAAGGATATCAGGTCTTGCACTACATGCACTATTGCCAAACCGACCACTAAGAAACATGGCCTATACACCCCTCTGCCTACTTCTGATAGGCCATGGGAATCCATCTCAATGGACTACATTTCGGGACTCCCATCCACCAAGTGAGGAAATGACTGTGTTTTCTTGGTTGTTGATTGCTTTTCTAAGATGGTTATTATGGCCACTTGCAAGAAGAGAATCACAATAGAGGCCAGTACCAAGCTCTTCTTTGAACGATTCTAGGTACATTTTGGAATCCCACAAACCATTGTCTCATATTGGGACTGTTAATTTCTCATCACATTCTAGTAGAGCCTCTGTTCATTGCTAGACACTTGCAAGCTCACCAAATCCATGACCTTCCACCCCTAGACAGGTGGCCAAATTGAGGACATAAATTGAATGATTGTGAATATCTTGTGCATGTATAATTCCAAGCATCCTCGCACATGGGATGAGAGTATTCCCTATGTTCAACATAGCTACAATCGAGCCCTGCATAGCTCAACCGGCCACATCCCCTTTCAGGTGGGGTTGGGATTCCAACCATTATATCCGATAGATGTTGCACTACCCTTTGCGGTCACCTCATCTGACTCTTATCCTGCTCCAACTGAAGCTGACAAAGCCACCCAGTTCATTGAGTGGATCGAGCACATCCTCCTATAGGTTTAGGATATCCTACATAAGTCCAATGACAAGTACAAGCAATTCCATGATCAACACCATGTGCCACATAAGTTTCAGATGGGTGACAAAATTTGGTTGCAATTGTAGAAAGAATGCCTTACAGGACCCTATCAGAAGCCTCATCCACTCCGTTATGGGTCGTACACCATCACCAAGGATATGGGAGATAATTCTTTTGAGCTCAACATTCCTCCTTTCCTTATCCTGCACCTAGTATTCAACGTGGATCTCCTTCGACCTTATTTCCCACCATTATTGGAAACCTCAAAGATAACATAACAAATGACACCCATAGAGCTCAACCCTGACTTCAGACAACATGCATTCAATGATCATATTGTCAAAAAATAGGTCAAGGGAACTCTCCAACAAAGGATCCATCTTTATTGAGTTGTCAAAGCAAGGCAACTCCTACACTAAGGCAAGTGGCTCACCCGGGGCCAAATTCAATAGAACTTTCCTCATCTCATGTGGGAAATCAACGCAATGGATACCATTGCTTCCTAATGGGGGATTATTGATCCAAATGTATTTCAGTGGCCTCCCACCTATTCCAACTGGCTCATTTTGGCAGTTTTCCAGTTTGGCAGGTTTCTCCTAGTTTTCGGGTCCCTGACTTCCGAGGTGGTTTTGAGGCCCTAAAAAACGTTTTTAGGTCTCTCCATAGTAAAATCGTAGAACGAGTCAGATTCTAACAACAACATGTGTAGTCCTCGGATAGATATTTCCAACGGGCTATTGTGCGCCTAAAACGGAGATCGTATGCAAAAGTTACGACCCTGAGAAGTTGATGTACTAACTTACCTAAACGGGGCCCACATGACTTTTGGTGCTTCATCTCCTAGGGTTAGGTTTTGGATGTATATGGTTTTTGACATTCTTGTTTATTGTAAAAGGGACTTCAGAGCCTCATTGTAATGATATTCCTGCGAATGAGTGCAATCGTCACATCTCTTCTCAGAGATAAGCTGCCACCATTCTAGCAAGCTTGTTTTCTGCTGCATTTTACAGTTTCAGCTTATTTCCTTATTGAATAGAAATGAGTTTTACTGTATATTTGTTATTCTGTGTTAAGAATATTTTTATAATAATCTGTATTCATTTTGTTCCGCTCATAAAATCCAGATCAGATATGCTCTTCACATTGAGATAAAAATCAATATATAATCTAGGTATACAATTAGAGATGAATCTAGAAAGGGTCACACTACACCATTTATAAAATAATAAATGTAGTTGGTGCATTGAATAAATCAAAAGGAACTAACAACCATTCAAATAAACCTCGCCTTATCTTAAATGTTTCCTTCCAGGTGTTTTCTTCCTTCATGTGTACTTGATGGTATCCTAATTTGAGTACATGGCATGTTGCAGTTGATCTAGCAATATCGATCTGAGGTAGAGGGTCATAATTCTTGAGGGAGATCTTATTCAAATATTTGTAGTCAATATATATTATCCAAGTCTCATCCTTCTTGGGAACTATGATGATAGGTGACCCACTACGTGAAGTAATTGGTTGAACTACTCACTGCTCCAACAATTTCTTCCACTATTTCTTAACTTTATTCACTTCCAATTTCAACTATCTCTATATCCATATGTTTGGAAATGGAGAGATAGGAAACAAGTGTATGTCATACTCCACTTCCATTTTAAGTGGTAGTCTTTAATACTTTTTAACACATCCTTGTAATGTTTTAAAATCTCCTTCATCTACGTTTCCCTATTTGGTAAATCCCTCTAGTGGTTCCTTACTTTTGTAGATTCAAATGGTTATTGGTTTTGTCTTTGAAAGAGAAATGAAATCTTCGTACTTTAGATAATTTAGTCTTTTCTTGGTTGGAACTTACTAGAGAAATCTTGGATGTAGCTTTGTGCTCACTGATTATGAAGGAATTCCCATCCTTGATCAAGTGGTTTTAGTTTTCTCCCCTTGTGGATATTTCATCTCTGATGTAAATAAGGGCCACCAAAAACTACATCACACACACAAAGTGGTACCACATCTACCTCCACTTCATCAATGTATTTTTCACTCATGGAAAATTTGATCTTACACTACTTAGTAACTCTAAAAAGCGATTTCATTAGATTTTAAATAATAAGATAGAATCTAGGCTAAGAAATTATGAATTTCAATTATGAAAGTGTCAATATAAGTCTTGCTAAAGTGGAAAATTGGATTCTTAAAGTCTCAATATTGGCTTATAAAAATGTCGATTTCAAATACTTTTGAATCCAAAATTTTCAAATTTCAATTCCAAAAGTGTCAATGTTGATTCTTAAAGTGCAAATTTCAACTCCAAAAGTGCAATTTTTTATTCCAAAAGTGTCAATGTTGATTCTTAAAGTGCAAATTTCAACTCTAAAAGTGCAAATATTGATTCCAAAAGTGTGAATTTTATTTCTTCACGTGATACCTCTTTTTCATAAGGACATTATCAAAATAAATGTTTTACTACATCTCCAAACTTTTTACACATCATACATTATGCTCACGCATGCCAACTTCTTTCTTTTCCATTATCCAACATAAGTATTTTATTAGAAATCTTATATTTTGAGAGGACATCCTAGCTTTCATATTTTTCCCCACCACCATTTGTTATCACCCACTTCTTCCTCTTCAATTTTTTTTCTATATATAGTAATTTAGTTGTGTAACCCCTAATTTTTTGTTCTTTGACTACAAAATTGTGAATTTCAAATACAAAAGTGTGAATATACTAAATGTTTTATTTTTGTATATAAATACACAATATTATTATGTTAGACATTTCTCAATATATCAATATTGAATAGATGTAACAAAATAATTTAAAATGAGATATGATGGTAGTCCTTGCATTCCACTATTGTGCTTTTTCAAAGCAATTTAAAACAATGTACAAAAAGGTTCCATATAAACAAAAAATTAAATCCATGGGGAAATGTTTTTGAACAACTTCCTCACCTTAATTACAGCCACTAGAACTTGTTTATTGTGGAAATTTTATTCACAAATCCCACATACCAAGTGTTAGTTCTTAATTTTGTTTTTGACTGTTGGATTTCCTTAATCTCTGTTCTACCCCTTTTTTTCATTATTTTCATTAAACTTTGTCTTTCTCTTTCTTGGATTGAAAGTATGCTTTCATTCATTTTCTGCACGTTTTAAATGTTTTGAAGTAATTAAAAGTTAGGATATGACATGGTAAATTATTTTCATCACATCATATGTCCTTTTTCCCTCGTTTAAAATTTCAAAATTTCCAAAGTGGAAAGGGCGCTACAAGAATAGTGTTATTCTTGTAGCGCTGGTAGTAATTATGGTTGCACATGCGCCATATTCCCAGTTCGTTTTGAAGCATCCAAAATTATTGTTAGAAAATCTACATATTTGATTATGATCTATATCAGGTCATGTTTTGCAGTGATGACAACTCATTCAAATGATCGGGTTGTACATGCCAACCTGATATCAAATCACCATTCACGATCATCATTCTCCATGTATGAAGACATGATATATCTATTTTTAGTATGAATATTGTTTCATGCAAGCTCTGCAGGTAAAAAACTAGCTCCTAGACTTCGACAGTTTCCCAAAACTAGTGATCGAATCATAAACGTTCTCAAGAATCTTCAACAGAGTTTTATCAGTGCCATGGCACCAAATCACTAAAGGTCGAGGCAAGAAACTTAAACTTGATAAAGAAATTGATGTCCAAACTGATCCAGACATCAAGGTGGAACTTGGTGAACTTGATGAACCTAAATACCATACAACAAGCCTAGTCAAAAGACCAACCAAGCAGAATAAACAATTTATTGGAAAAAAGGTTGTAGAGGGTAAGAAAAAGAGCAAGAAAGAGGAACTGGCATCTAAAGGAACTACTACCAGGGCTGTGAACAAACTTAGGTTGAACTCAAAGGATCTGTTTCATCCTTATATCAAGAATGAAAAGCTAATTATTACTAAAGGCAATTTAGAAGACACTATGGAGGAAGTTGAAAGACATAACCTTGCATCTTCTTCGCACAGGTTAAAGGAGGTTAATTTGGAACCTTTGTTTGATAGCAAACATGAGGAACAAAAGAAAAGACACGAGAAAGGTAAGAAAATTGCACAGTATTCAAAGAATCCTGTAACCAGGGCAACCTGAGGTCAGTTTCAAAACCAAAAAATCCACTTAAAAATACATATTCCATTGATGCTGAAGTAAAACTGGAAATAAGTGAGTTACAAGATTTTCTAGAAATTGAAAAATAAAAAAATGTTGAAGGAGAGGGGTTTGGTAGTGGATCATCTTCAAAGTATGAAATTAAATTGATAAATCCCCGAACCTCCATTGACCTAAATGTACCTACTCCAGTTGAATAACATCCATAGTTTAGGATGGAAACAAGAAAAGAAGAAAGACATAAATCAAATACAGACAATACTCTGTTTTCTTTTTACCTGTGTTAGTCCTTATATTCAAGAGGAGTTTCTGAAACGATGGAGATGAATTATTTAAAAAAAAAAGGTTTTTGTTTGTAACAAGACCCTTCACAAAAATCTCTCTCAGTTTTTACACAAATATCACATTTTAAGAGGTTCAAATATATTTTTGAGGCCTGTTTTTCAGATATTTCACAATAAATGATTTCCTGTTTTAGTGACCAATTTTTGGCAAGGTTTCAAAGCATCTGGAGATGAATTGTTTGAAACCAAAAGAGGTTTTTGTTGGGAATGGTCCCCTTCACAAAAATCTCTCTTGATTTTTATACAGATATCACATTTTAGGAGATACAAAGAGGTTTTTGAACCCTATTTTTCAGGAATTTGCCATATTTATTTTCCTAAAAAGATCTCATGGACAACAATTGACAAGCCACTTCATCAATTTGACTTGGAGATCAAATCTGATATCCTCCTTGATTATTTGAAACAAGAAACTAAATATATATGAGGATGTTTTCAGATCCATTTCTTTTGGATGTTGATAAATATGTATTCTTTCTATATAAATTGGGTAGAAGGAGAAGTTAAATGGAGGATCAGTTGCGAATCAAGGATTATTCTTTTGTAAAGACTACTTTTTGAGGCAAAGACATATTTTCATATTGGCACTAAATGGAAAATTCATTTTGATGGTCATAATTTCTTCTCATGTTATTATCTTTTCCTTTTCTTACTTGGATGCATTTTTAGTTGTTGCTAAGCATATGATATCTTTGTTGTGAGTAATACAGTGAAGATTTTGTTGTTTAAATTGTTCATAACTAAGATTTTCTTTTCAAGTACCATGTTATTATTTCTTAATGATATTTGGGAATGATAATTCTATGTGTGAGTGGACAGACTGAAAACTCATATATATTATTTTCTTCATTTATTTTCTTTCACCTAATTTATCAAGTTGTCTGTCATTTACTAGGCCAGTGAAACATTTATTTGTCTTTATACATTATGACTTATATCCTTTTTGTATCTTTGAATCAAATTTCAACCAACCCTAAAATCTTATTCAAAGCCTTTACAAAATACCATTGCAATAACTTGATGATGCCTTAGCTTGCACTTTAGCAGTCAAGTGAAACTTTAGAGACTAACATCTTTTGGTGTCGTTGCTAGGGATGGAGGAACGAAGAATTTATCCTTGGGAGAATGACAATGATCAATTATGTCTCTTGATGGTGAACAAGAGTTGGACACTTTTTCTGACTATATCATTCACCTGGCGACTCCATGAAGGAAGAATCTGTTGGTGACTCCAGTGACCTAAGATGTCGAAGGCTATGGAATCTATTTTGGCATGGAGGTTTGCACCATTTAATTTTTCTTCTATTTTTGGTTTCCCTAATGATGTTCCCACTATAGATATATGGGGATATTTCCTTCCACAGTTCAGAGAAAAGGATGAGGAAAATCCGACACTACATTTGATTGAGTTTCATCAATGCATGGATCAGCTGAATATTCATCATAAAGACGTATTGATGAAAATGTTTATGTACTCTTTGGAGGGTGATGCACGTTTCTAGTACAGATAAATTTTTTCTTCCAACATTTATTCTTTAAGAGAATTTCATGCTTCATTCAATAAACAATGTAAAAGGTATTTTTAAGATGAGCTTCTTTTGGTAGATTGTTGTGAGCAATGTAAATCAGGATATTATTCACAAGAAGTTGTGATGCAGGAGTTTCGCCATCAAAGTAAAAGAGATCAAGAGCAGAGGAAAAATTCGACACCTCAGCACACCAAAGTTTCAAATCAACATTAAACAAAGACAGATCCTATTGTTGAGATATTTTGGAAATATCCTTTTTAAAATACTTTGTTTGTAAAATCGGGTCACCGCTTGAGAATGGCAGGATGTTGTAAACTTTTGCACGACTGTAAGGTGTTACATATATGGAGTGTCAGTTCTTATCTATTAATAACTCACATTGATTGTAATATTACTAAGTAGGTAAATGCTAAAACGACGATGAGATAGAATTCTGATAGGATGGAGAAAAGCTCGAGAAGCAACTCCTTAGATAAGTGTTATGTATTGTGTTGTAATACAATATGAGAATAGAGTGTGAAGAGTTATATGTAGTAGTTAGATATAGAGAGTCTGGAGACAGTGAAGAACTGTGTTACTTACGTAAATACTTCATGAATGAATAAAACATATAGAAATCGATCCAAATTCTTGGACAGTGTTCATTTCAGTGTGTGTTTGAATGAATGATATGTTCTTTGTGTGTTTATTTCATTATGCTTATGTGTGTTGTTCATAGTTGAGTATATGGACTTATGAAGTATTAGATAAGTTTCAATTGTTTCTCTTCTGAGAGCTTAGATGGAAGGAGTGCATATTGTCCACAAGGTGTCCGTCGACAGAGTCTAGATTTGACTCAGAGAAGCTCAGGAGGGTTAACAAGAAACTTAGACCGAGTGTTGCAAGGAGTGCATAGGGTCAAGAATCGACTAGTAAGTGTCAAGAGGTCAGTACTGTGAAGTGCAAGGAGTGCGTAGTAAGATTTCGTTCGAAGAAATATATAAGTTTGAACTTTGTCAGAGATTCCAGGATCACATGGAATGCGTTGGAGGTTGAAATCCTCAGAGGAAGCAAGCCCAGAAGAGATAGAGACAAAGATTCAATAGAAAGGGAGAAATATTCTGAAGGTTCGCAAATTTATGATGGAGATCCCTTTGGAGGAAGTCGGGATCACTAAAAGTCATTATATATCGAGAAGGTGGAAGGAGGTTAAATCCTAAAGTCCTTCGGACTTCACGTATTCGACGTTTTTTGTTTGTGACGGGGTCAAATATCTCAAAGCTACGAAGCCCGAAGTCCATCTGGATCATAGATCCAGAGGAGGGTAAGTGGCAGCAAATTCAAGAGTTTGCGGGGAAGAAATTCAGAAATATTTGCGAGGAGAAAAGCGCAAACTTAACAAAGAGTAGAGTAGACCTGGACCGTTAGATCCAGAAAGACACGCGACATAGATCCGTGTACTCCGAGAGAGGAGCACTCCATAGGAAATCGAGAGTAGTGAAGCGAAAACTCTCGAATACCGAACTGCGGAAGTAAATCATGACCATCGATCTGAGAAGGACACACATCAACAGATCATGGACTTCAAAGAAGAGAGCAAGGAGAAAGCAGAGTGTTGACCGAAAGTCATTCGAAGCACCAAAGAGGTAAGAAGCTAAAACCTTAGTCATTGATTGCATAGACACATGGTGTCATCTCCATCACTTCATAAAGAGATAAATTTGGGGGAAAGCGAGGGGTGAAGTCCTGAAGTGCCGAAGTCCATCGAAATTGTCCATTGGAGAGGGACATGTGGCGCTTGATCATTATCTTCGCGTGGAAAATACTTCGGGGAGAAAAGGCTTTGGAGTGTTCGAAACTCTTGAACACCGAAGTCGCGAAGTATATCACAACCGTCGATCAAGAAGGACACATGGTGCTTGATCTGTAACTCTAGGTAGAGGTCACTTAGGGGGAAAGGGGTGTTTGGAACACTAGGAACTCATGAAGCGTGGAGTCCCAAAGTAGATCTTAGCTGTTGGCTGTGAAATGAGTGTGGGTCATAGATCTGGTCCGAGGGTGTGTTTGTGAGTTTGGAGTATTTGGAGTCAAGTGTGTCAAGAACAACTTAAGCCTGAAGTTTTGAAGTGAGCGGGAAACAAAGGTTTAATCCCATGGTTTTGACCAGATTCACAT
>JASDQU010237148.1:10052-26900 GCA_032191745.1 Picea mariana | reverse complement strand
TTGAATTATTAAGTGCTAGCCAACCCTTAGGTGTGCAAGTATCCCAACCATTATTGTCACTGTTATATTATTTTCAATTTATGCAAGTGTGATCCCATTTGGGTACTAGGGATGTAACAAGTGGTATCAAAGCTTCAATCAAGCTTTGTTGGTGTTTTTTTGTTATTTCTTAAAAATAAAAGAGAGACGAAAATGACAATCAATTACTATCATTTCACCGATCAAGGTTGAGTTTCAAGAGCACTTCCATATCTTTATCAATGAAAAGAGAAAGACATTCTAGCTACAATTGAAGGGAAAGGGGTATGTGGATTCCCTAAACCTAGAATATTATGGAATCCACATACCCTTTTCCATAGAATATACTAACTAGATCGAAAAACCAAAGACATGAAATATGGTACTACACATATAATATATTATCAAGGAAAAAACAAGCTACATGAAATTTGGACATTTGAACAAAAATTTACAAGTTAAATGAGTACATCAATAAATAAAAACATACTAACCTTGCAAGTTCAAAATCTGATCTATGTAGATCGAGAATTGGATTTGTTCAACCGGTGGGTAACAGAAAAAATAAACAACTCAAACAAAAGCCAAGAATAGTGTCACAACTATAGTAATTGTGTCGCAAAGTCTCTTAAAGTCAGGTATATATAGATCAAATAGTCAACTAGATGTTAACACCAACCAATTAGATAGGAAAAAGTTATGTCGTTATTTCCACAAACTTTCATGGAAATAGCGACGAAAATCCTGACCAAGTTAAAATATCCTATTCGTGGATATTGCGACGAACTTGCATGGCAATATCAACGAAAATCCCACCCTATTTAAAAAAAATATGAAAATAATGGAAACATGGAAAAATTTTGTGGAATAATCATCCCATATGTAGTAGTGATTGACATTCCATGATGAAACATTTTTCGGAAAAATATCGGACTACTTTTTTGTGACTGAATTCTAGAATAGGGGTAATGAACATTGTTATAACCCTAAATTGCACCACACATGCTTACCTAGCATCAGGCCAACTCATATCCCTTCTTTGCCAAAACACTGCTAAACAACTCTTTGACAATCCTTTTGAATAAAGGCCCACGCGCCCTAATCCATTACTGCATGCGTATACACGCTGGCTGACCCAAAACAACCCACGTGGACCGACAAAAGCATGAAAAAATGAAAGTTTTCGATGGAACAAAAAGATATGGGTGAGTTAACTGAAACTCCCGGCCATGCATGGCCGAGGGTTCGTCCAAATACCTATCTCCTTCTAGCCTATAAAAGAAGGGGTAGGGGTCCCATTTGGAGGAAAAATATAGCAAAGAAACTCTGCCCATTTACATATTCCCATTGTCCCAACCCTTTAGCCTTTCCTTATGCCAAAGGAGATTCAAAGCAAAGCAATTGAAGGACAGAAGAAGAGGAGCCCAGGATCAGGTTCAAGGAGTGGTGGCCGGTCTCAACTTTTGTAAGTTGACTCATTTTAAGTAATAAAGAGAATGCTTTTCCCGTCCCAATTCATGAGTTGGTTATAGTTTGATTAGTATATGTTTGGATTTCTAACCCGTTAGTATATAAGTAGTATGAATGCATAGTTGTTGTTTGTCTTGGATGCAAGTCAGGTTTGGAAGGAGGATTGCGAACAAGTAATCAAGCACAACGAAGGATCGACATCAAACGCTGAGAACGATGTAGGTTGATATTTCCATGCATTTACTAGGAAAAGGGGATTTAAATCTAGGGATGAAGGTAGAAAGTGATTTATATTCGGTCATATCTACATGCAAAGTCTGAACTCTATTTGCTATTCCGTAGGGTGACTTTCCCCAACAACAAAATTGGCGACCATACTGGGGAAAGACTCTCTAGGGTTCCTGGAATTTTATTTATTTTTTGGGTAGTTTTAAAGACTAGTTTTTCTTGCCTATATTTTCTTTTTAGTTTTTGTAAGGTCTGAGCTAGCAGAGAGTCTGGTTTTCCATACCAGTTTTCCCTGACTTTTGCTTGACTATGTTTTTCGGGACCCACAGAGGTACACACGTCCTGCACAAGGTTTGCATGTGTGTACCCACGCCCTACCCTCTTACAGCCTGCATGTGAATGCTAGCTGTAGAGGTAGCAGTAGTGTGTAGAGTTCAAAGGACTTCAGAGGTAGTCATCCTCTTCCCTGTCAGAATCACACATTCTCAGGGGGTTTTATTGAATTCTGTCTGAGTCTTGTTTGCTAGCAGTCCTATCTCAGATTGTTTTTTCTTTATCATTTTTTCCTTAHATTATTTKTWTTTYTRTTAGAAAGAGTATCCAAGCCTTYAAGGGATCYTRGTTAYCAATATCARTGGTCTCTTCYTRGKTTGGTCTGTCTGTTTTCATTTTTTCTBAGAGTTTAGATATACAYGYRGCCTGTACAAGGTCRDCYCRYRTGTACAYRCCCTCTRYCTYTRTTCARYGYRCGTTYRCACRYRTKYTGTTTGAGTAAYAGTCRCRTGCTTKTRCAKGMTACTTTTTGTTAAGRGTAAGGCARTCATYCTCTCCYTTGATAAGAAGTATTCCTCTYAGGRGTTTGAATCTHTGTTTGAAYAGTCAGTRRCTTARGATTAATTTTWCTCTTAGCTTACYTTTTTCTCATAAAAATAAAAGAATTTTAAAKKTTTTTAGACAAGTGTGAGAGTCATTGTTTTTAGAATTGCTAGTGTGTGATTTTCGACCTGATTCTTTGCGATCTGCGATTTAGGCTAGAATTTTTTTTCTTGGTTTTTTGCTTGTCGATATTTTCCCTTTCTTTCTTTACTAGCATTTAAATAAATAAATAAATCTCTTTTCTTTTTTTTAGTTAGTTGAAGAGTGTGTTTCTACATCATTAGCCAAGGAAAAGTCTTTTATTTCATAAGTTTTTGCAGTTCACTTAGATCATAAGTAGCTCGTAGTCGAGTGAAATTCTTTTGAGTTTGTTGTCCAAAATCTTAGAAAAATTAAAAAATATTTCTTTTGAAAAGTTGTTGAAATTTTGCATTCACTAAAAGTTTTGTTTCCAGCTTTTTCATTCATTTTTGATTTCGTCTTTTACACATCATCAGTTTCACCCTCGTACCCCTTGACATAAGAAAAATCCATAAAAGTAACGCTAAATTTAAAATCTACTAGACTTTTATGTTTATAGGGTTCACAAACTAGTTCAAGACTAGGGCCTTGGATTAGGTTGGAGAGGAAACTCTCCAATGCTTGATTTAAAATGGCATTGAAGANACTTTTATGTTTATAGGGTTCACAAACTAGTTCAAGACTAGGGCCTTGGATTAGGTTGGAGAGGAAACTCTTCAATGCCATTTTAAATCAAGCATTGGAGTCTGAGATAGGGAGTGTCTAAGTCCAGTGTCGTGAAAGTTATACGGGACCCCCCTCTAACACAGGGGATAAACATGAGGTTGCGTGCGGAAAGGTAGTGGAGATAACCCTTCCAAAGCTAGACCAATCGTAGTGGAGAACACATATAGAGGGCTTGTTTTGGGATTCCGTCGTTTGCATTTTCCATGGGGCTTCATGGGTCTTGAATCCATTCAAGGTCCTCAGTTGTCTTCTAGAACATTTTCTCTCGATACCCTTGACAGGTTTCGGGCTCGATACCCTGCTCATTGTGGTCTACCTGACTTTCAACTGTACCTGCCTGGTGATTGTTCGCATGTTGGCAACCTAGTTGCCAATATTTTTAGGGACATACACAGGTGACTGTGGGGGTATACCTCGATACCTAGGATAGACATCAGGCCATGCTTTGCAGAGTATACCCGGAGGGTGCTTCTGTGTTCGATTTACACTTGCACTGGTAAGTTGCTCTAGTGTTGGTTGTTGTAACTGTTCTTCCAATTAATTTAGTGGTTGCTTGTCTTATCTTCTAGGGACTTTTTTTTCTTAGTGTGTGTTACTTTTGAGCATTTAAAGTACCTTAGAGTGTCTTGGATATTCTCACACAGTGGAGGATCCTGAGCTCCACCGGTCACGAAGGCTTTTTGTCCTACCATCGGTTACACTGGAGCCAACCCCGCCACCATTAAGGCAAAAGCTAGACCAACAAGGGTCTTTTGAAGCAACCGGATTACAAACTATTGTGCCCGAACAACCCCCATAGGAATCAACCGTTTTGGACCTTGAAGCAACCTCTCTTGGCTTGGTTTAAACCCTAACCACTAATTTCTTGGCACCTCTCATTGTACCAATTCAATTTTACAAGCACCAGACAGTGTCGCACACAACAATGGAAACAAATGTTGTTACTCCTTCTGGGAATTCTTCAATTCCCACCACGGTTGTCACCACAGGAGAGATTTCATCTTCTAACCCACCGTCGATGGTCTGAGTCACCATGGGCTTAACTGCAACTACTTCACACAGTGGTCTAAACCCATCTTTGGCGGCGGCCACAACCCCTTTCACACCTAGTGCGACAGGACCTCCGTTCTCATACGGGATGCCTAGTTTGGGTACAAGTCATGTACTTTCCTACTCCACTTTATAGACTTTGGGTCTGGGGGTAGGGAGCTCTAACGCTCCTCTGCAAGGTCACATGGGGGGCACTCTTGTCCCTTTTAACGATTTTCCTTACGGAGGAGGTCATATCCCTCCTTTGTCCCCTTCACTCAGTGGCTCGCATCAGCAATCCACCGAGCAACCTACACACAATAGTTTATTTGGAGCGGGGATTCAAGGACCACCTTCACATAGTATACCGGTAGGTTCGACACCATTTTCTTGGAACAAAATGTTTGGTAACAACACCTTCTTGTCAATCATTTTCCCGACTGGGGGTAACCCCATTTTTGGACAATCTACTCCTGTGTAGGGTACTATTCCTGCACAAGGGGAAAACCTAGCAGGACCTTGGAATTCAGGGCAAGGATCTGTTCCCTCCTCTGGAATGTCGATTTGGGGTAATTCTTTTCACAATCAATGGAACCCCAGACAAACTACTATGCCTATCCCCACGGGACTGACATGGGGTAATCCTTCCCAAAGTCCTTCGAATACAATGCATGCCCAACAATTTATGTCCTATTTGGGAAATTAGTCAATGATGTCTCCCCATATGAAAAATCCTTACGCTGGCCAGGGCCATGGTTTTTACCAGAATCTGGGCTAGCAGCCAAACTTCTCCTGGAAACCTGGTGCCAGTCAAACTCCAGGTCCCTTTTTCCCCAGTTATCAGCAGCAACCCAAACTACCATTCCTGGCGACTTTACACTTGCCAGATTTGACAAGGTTGTTGAATGACCCTATTTTTCACGATCCGCGTTGGCCTCCTATGCTGATGAAGTTGCCTTTGGACATTCCAAATTTCGAAGCCAAGCCTAATGAATATCAAGGAGATCATGTGACTACCTTCCATCTTTGGTGCTCATCTAACTCATTGAAAGATGACTCCATACAGTTGCAATTGTTTCAAGGTACTCTCATTGGGAGTGCCACGAAATGGTACATTGAGATCGATTGCTCAAGATACTCTTCTTTTGGCAAACTGGTGATGGCTTTCCTTAACCATTTCCAGTTACCTATGAGATACAATGTTGGCACAGAGCTGCTCGCTAATTTCGAACAGACAACAATGAACCATATCTCTGATCACATCTGAGAATGGAGATGCTGAAAGAGTTTAATCAAGGTACCAGTTCCACCAGCATTCCTTCTTGAGTGGTTCCTTAAGTCTTTGGTCCCACAGTTATCCAAAGACATTGCGACATCAGGGGTTTTCTCTGCAGAAGATGCCATCATGAGGGCTCAACAGTTTGAGCTCATCTATTCTCAGTCCAATTTATTATACAACATCTTGCCATATGCGCCACATTCAATACTGGATAAAACTAGACAGAGAGTTGGACCACATGCCGATGGTATTGTCGGTTCAGCACAAACCAAGCCCGCTGAGCAATTGACAAAGCAGTTGTAGCAGTTATCCATACAACACACAGTGGCCAGCCAAACTACTGCTTTGGCTTCTCCCCCTACCAAAACATCGAAAGTACACACTGTGCAGTCGACTAACCCAAAGGCCACCCAGCAGCCTGAAGGGAAGAAAAAACAATGAAATAAGGGTAAGGGGGATAAAAAACCCAACGATAATGCGAGCGGGGAAAACACTAAAAAATGGAAGGCGAGGTATCCTTGCAACTTGTGCGTGGAAGACCACCTGACCATCTATGTCCTCGACTTGCAGAGGCCCAAAAATTTGTCATGCAGCAACAGCAGGCAGTGTTGACAAACCCATTTCAACATGGGCAAAATCTAACTCAAGCCTCTTCAAGCACAGAGGGGGGCAGCCAAGAAACCTGCCCACCTCCGAACAACCCCTCACACGTGAACGTTTATATGGTTAGGGGTGATGCATTCATATCGACTAGAGCGTACGATTATAGTAAACCAAGCACTTCTGAGAAGGGAAAAGAAGCTGACCTCCCATCTCTTCCTCTACAGATTGAGAAGACATTGGGAGAAATAATGACATGCATTCCAAAAGGTGCATTTAAAAAAGCTTCTCATAACCCAAACGCAAGGGCCGCCCAGAACTACTCTGTGGTGGAATATTTATCACAAACCCCTTGTGCGATGTCAGCTTTGGAGGTCCTCCAAAGATTCCCTGCTCAGAGGAAAGCCTTGTTAACCGCATTGGGCTCTACTAAGACTTGTAATCTGGGTACCATCATGTTAGATACAACCAACTTAGAACCTCATCTTCCTTACGACGTAGCGTTTCAGATAGTAGTGGCTTACCCCATGAAAACTTTTACACAAAATATCTTTCGCACGGTGGTCGACGAGGGAACCTCGACATGCATTATGTCATTGGCATGTTGGAAGGCCACTGGCTAGCCCATTTTGTCTCCATCACCTACTCTCCTCACTGCTTTTGACGGTCATTCGTTCCAGCCACATGGCATAGTTCTTTCTTTCCCCATGTAGTTAGGAGGGAAAACCGTGTGTGGCGAAGTAGAGGTAGTCGATGCTCCCCTTGACTATAACCTCTTGTTAGGATGGAGTTGGACTTATGCTATGCAAGTTGTGGTTGCTATAGTTTTCCGGGTCTTGTTGCTTCCACACGAGGGCCGGATAGTGACCATCGATCAATTGTCTTTCTCCAGATCTGAACCAGCTTTGGGGACATCCATGGTCCCAATGATTGATAATCCTCAACCAGGTGTCATCAACGTAGGATTTGTTTTGTGCCCATCCTTGATGGGTACCTTCAATTATCCACCTCCTCACGGTGATATTAAATTTATATCCAATCACCATAAGGTTGATATTTTTTAAGTTTCATCGTTCCGCACGACTTACTTCGAGGATTCATGGATTCTTCCTTCCCCATTGGACACGATGGATGAGACAGGGCACCCAAGCATGTCCATGCCCTTGTCTATCACTGAGGTAGTGTACTCTTTAGTCCAGCAAGCTTCATCTAACACTGATATGACTCCTGCACAAGAGTTAGATCCACTTCTAGAGCCTATTTGGACTCAGGGTTCTCTCGCTAACATCGATTTGTTAGACTTAGTCTTTCCTTCTAATGAAGCAGTAATCGAAGCAATGACTAGTCCAGACAAACCTTGGGAAGAACTTTTTCACAGAACATATTTTATTCCAAAGTTAAGCCGAATCGAAGAAGGAGAATTCACTGAGACCATGATGGGAGATCAATTGTGTCCTATTAATCTCTTAACTACACATGAAATTTATGTTGAGGGCAATATGGAAACTATCGCTAATACTATACCAATCAACATCTCCTGAAACCCTAGCATCATGGAGAATGTCTTCGTCGGAGCAGATTGCTCCTCCAAAGAGATTCAAATCTACACGGATGTTTTCAAAGAATTCCATGACATTTTTGCCTGGTCTTATGAGGAAATGCCAGTTATTGATCCAAAAATAGTTGAACATGAAATCACAACTTATCCTGATGCCAAGCCTGTTCGACAGAAAATTCGTCCAGTTAATCCCAAGAAAGCAGCAGCCATCAATATTGAGGTTGAGAAATTGCTAAAGGAAGGCTTTATCTATCCTATCCATTTGACTCAATGGGTGTCAAATCCCGTGCCAGTCAATAAAAAATAAGGCACGATTCGTGTATGTACCGATTTTCGTGATTTGAACAAGGCATGTCCCAAAGATAATTTTCCAAAACCATTCATTGACCAGATCATTGACGAATGTGTTGGTTGTGAAGCCTTTTCTTTCATGGACGGTTTTTCGAGATATAATCAAATTCAAATCAAACCCAAAGACCAACACAAAGCAACATTCATTTGTCCATGGGGTACATTCGCATATTGTAAGATGCCTTTTGGCCTTAAAAATGTTGGAGCCACATTCCAGCGAGCCATGTCTTTTTCTTTTCATGACCTCAATCATATAGTCGAGGCCTACCTAGATGATTTAGCATCCCGATCTCACAAGAGAACAAATCATCCCACACACCTTAGACTAATCTTTGAACGTTGTTGCTACTTTAAGATTCGCTTGAATCCAAACAAGTGCAGCTTCTGCGTAACATCAGGACGTTTGTTAGGTTTCATCATATCAACAATAGGGATCATGGTCGATCCTCTCAAGGTGGAGGCAATAATCCAGTTGCCCCCCCAACACACAATCCTTCAACTTCAGAGTCTACAAGGCAAGGTGAAATTTTTACGATGCTTCATCGCCAACTATGCCGAAATCACCAAGGGATTTATGCGCTTACTAAAGAAAGATGTTCCTTTTTACTGGGATGAAGCCGCTCAATGCTCTTTCAATGCATTAAAACATGCCCTCACAACTGCACCTCTGCTATGGCCACCTAACTATAACAAATATTTCTTATTATATCTAGATGCCGCAGAGTCAACCATTGGCATGTTTTTAGTTTAGGAAGATGATTTGTTCTCAGAATATGTGATCTATTGCCTGAGCCGAGGCCTTGTAGTACCGGAACTCAATTATTCTCATATCGAAAAACTTGCGTTGGCAGTAGTTCATGTTGTTCAACGGTTCCGTCATTATGTTCTGTTTCGCAAGACCACCGTCATTGCTATCGTGAATCCATTCCAGTACATGTTGACACGACGGGTTATAGGTGAAAAAATCAGTAGATGGATAGTGATCTTCCAGGAATTTGACTTAGACTTCGTTTTAATGAAGTCCAAAAACTCTTTGGTCTTCGCAGATCTTATTTCGAAACTTTCGGTTGAGTCAGGTGACGTTGTGCCTGAAGAATCACCTATCCAGGGAGATATGTTTTTTATCACATCTTCAGATCCTTGGTACAAAGATATACTTATCTATCTCCAAACTTTGAAGTGCCCCACTTCTACTTCTCATGATGAGCATCGGTGTATACGCCATCAGGCTAAGAATTATCTCATACTTGATGATACATTGTATCGGAGAGGTGTAGATTGCATCTTACATCAATGTCTCACACATGAGGAGGTAGTCATCGTGCTCAACGATTTCCATACTGGAGCTTGTGGAGGTCATTTGTCTAGGTTGGCAACATCCAAAAAGATTCTACGAGAAGGTTACTTCTGGTCGACACTTATCAAAGATTGTATAGAATTGGTCAAGAAGTGTCATTCGTGCCAAATCTTCTCTCGGAAGATGAGGGCACATCCCACTCCCATGTTTCCTGTCATCACAGTTGGTCCCTTCACCAAGTGGGGGATTGATTACACTACTTTCAACCCCCCTTCAACAAGGGGGCACCACTATATCATCATAGTTGTAGACTACTTCACTAAGTGGGTTGAAGCTATGCCAACATTTAAGGATGATGGAGAGACTGCAGCTCTCTTCTTATTCAACCAGATCATAGCAAGGTTCGGTGTCCTGAGAGAGTTTGTTACTGACCATGGCAGTCACTTTCAGAACCAAATGATGACCGAATTAACATCAAAGCTTGGGCACTTATCGTCTGGTTGATTTTGAAGGGAATGCTTTGGCGGAGCCTAGAAATGGGCTCTACCTCAAGAAGTATTACTCATAGGTAAGTCACTATGGGTAAATTTTTGTAACATATGTATAGTCTTTGTACTATTACTTTTTAGTTTCTTTTAAGTGTTATGGATGTGTCATTGATGTTATCTTTTGTCAATATGGCAAATGTCAAGTGATTCTGAGGTGTTTGTTGGGTATGAAGACGGTGCTAGTTGGCACACTCAGAGGCTTTCCTCTGCAGCTTGGGTAATCTTTACACCTCAGGGCAAGTTGTTATCTTTTGGAGGTATATTCTTAGGTGACACCACAAATAATGTCGTCGAGTATAGTGCAGTTACTGAGTTGCTTTGTGACACCTTGTCATTGGGTATCTCTCATCTTTGGGTCTATCTCGACACTCAACTGGTTGTGTCACAGCTAAACAGAGTATACCGGGTTCATGATCTAACCTTACACCAATGATTCCTTAGGGCACGTCTCTTAGAATGAAACTTTGATTATATTACATATTTTCATGTTCCTAGGAGATTAAACCAAATTACAGATACTCTAGCTAATCAAATTTTAGATTGGCATCTTGCACACATATGAAAGAACATTGACATAAACATGTAAATACATTTTTACACACATGATCCATAAGACACAAAAGATAAAAAAAAACATATATAACATCATAAGATAACCAGAGTAAATAGATGGACACAAGCGCCTCGAAAATGGGACTAATAACGAGTCACAGGGCTTATGCCCTCAAAACATATATACAAGTAGTGCTTGTGGCACGTAAAAAGTCTAAATATGTTCAGGGCCTATGGGCCCGTTTATAATAGTCCACAGCATGGGCTAAACGCTTAAACAATCGGACCCACGTCCGAGGTGCCCCCACTACATGAGGCTGCATGGATGGTGGCAGGTCCTCTATCTCTACCATCGGGACTATGCAAGTGAGTGTAGTGAAGTTCCGCTCAACTTGTCTAAGGACCTTCTCAGCCTACCCAGCTGGGAGGTTCCCTACTACTGCTGGTCCCCTGACGGCGGCAGCTATGGCTTCTAGTCGAGGATGACGCCTATTCTGTGCATAATTGACAGGTCGCACGGGTCCCACATCTACATGCAACAAACATATACTCGTCAAATACTCTGGCATATAAAAAAAAATGATATATATAACAAAAATGGCATAGACATTACATATACAAACAAAAAAAAAACTACAAAGGTGGAGACTTACCCATCTCCCCTCACTCCTCACCAAGAGGCACGGGTATCTTAGGATCTCTAGAAAAGTCTATCCCTACATATGGGTAATCCTCGATCACAGGGATCTGCCCTGACAGCCATGCAAAAAAGTCATCATCAAAGGACTCATTGGTCCTTCCACCACCCTGTCGCAGTAGTAATACTGCCCATCTACATATAGCAGGAAAAGAGGCTCGATGTCCTCGTACCACTTCCTGAGGACTAAAGCTCAGAACTCTCTCAAAGAAGAATGAACACAAAATCATCCCGAACCCAAAGTTCCTCTGTGTCCGTTGTCGGCAATCTGTCAATTTCCTCTTCATACACTCAAGTAGTGTGGTACTCCACTCAAAAATATATGCATTCAAGCACTGGATAGCACAGTTCATCTATGCGCGAGATGCCTGATGCAAGGCTGCTGAACCGATAATCTGTCCAATTAGAAATAATATCGGCTGATAGGTCAGTGATCTTACTTATGGGCACCTGGGAGCTTAAACGGTTCATCCTAGCCTCACAGTGCAGGGCTATCATTTCCGATATGTTAAGCGGCCCCGCTGGAAACGTCCTGAAATTGACTGGTTCCCCTCTCCTTGAGAGGCCAGTCAAAAAATAGATATCCTCGGTGGTGGGCACCAGTGATTTCCCCTCTAGCATAAAGGCCTCTGCATCAGGGTGCCAATAGTCAATCAAGGCATTTAGTAGCCTCAGTTGCGCTCGCATAAATGGACACAGGAAGAACTTAAGAAAACCACATTGCATCAATGTGGCCAAGACATTCAGATCTCCCGTAACCAACTCACTGATTGCTTCATGCTCCCTTTACCTCCAGTGGACATACATCCTACCAAAACAACCAAGTTCAAGAGGGTCAGTAAGGGTTGTTTAGTTCTTTTTTGCTATAAAAGGGGGTCCACGCATTCTGTAGAGGTGACAGTCGCACGTACACATGGGCAGGCTTTACTCTACCCGAGTGTACACGCAGCCTATCCAGAGATAGCTCACGTGGACCTAGGGCTGACCTTTTAAAGGTCGACGCCCACCCAAAAAATGAAATCAATTGAAAAATTAAAGAATTGGATAGCTAGATAGGGGAGTTTGTACTTACTTGGTCCAAGCGGAAGTTCGTTTTGTCCACTGTAGCTCCCAGAATCACCGTTTTTATCAAAGGGGGTCTTTTGGCTCTAGAGTCGATTTCCAAATCAACAATGGTGATAATGAGCTGCTAGCTTCTATTTATAGACTTTTTGGCCTCTTTTTGTCATTTTTTTGGCCTCCCTTATCAGTTTCTTTATACCAAAAACCATTTAAAGTGATTCAGGAGTTATATGAGAGGGATTTGATCGGGTATTGGAACACTTTTTCTGAGTTTTGAGAAAATTTCGACGGTCCATAAAAAATTTTCCAAGAATCAACTTGAGCATATAGGTTAGGTTACTACCCCAACTTTTTTGTCTCGTTGTCTTTTTCCTCTGCCATAGGATCGATCCCATCAGGTTGTGACACGAAACCATCATATATGCTTTACAAGTATCGCAACTTGGTGGTAGAGATTACCAAAACATGGATTCCCTAGGTAGGTCCTGGTTGCATTATGGTGTCCATGTCGTCTCTAAAACATTGTAGGCTCGGGAGTCCTTATAGTATTTCCTGAATATGAGTTTGAGCCTCATTTGCATGATTCTTATTTTCTCTTGATCTCACCCTCAGGACTCCCAAAAAAAATAAAAGGTCTTCTTTTAAGCCCTTTTCAGACCCTCTAAACATGAAAATATTGTCGAGCGATCTTGTGGCCTTTCATGCTCGTTAAACCGAAATTTGAAGTGATGTTTGTCCAGCAGTAGTTTACCCCTTTTTCGGTCTGGATGGTCAATTGTACGAACAAAGGTATACTCTATGGAACTTCATATCTATAGAAGAGTACTCTCAAGTATAATTTTATCCCTTTTTCAGGCCTGAGGGACTAAACTTATGAAAAAGAAACCCCCACAGAGTCCATAGTTAATCTCTTTTTAGACTCCCTAAAATTGAAAATATCACCGAGTGACCTTATTCTTTCACACTCGTTAAATTGGTCCAGAAGAATATTCCTGACGGAGTCCATAGGTAATCTTTTTTCAGACTCCTTAAAAATGAAAAAATAGCCGAGTAATCTTGTCCTTGTCACACTCGTTAAAATGGTTTTGAATTGACATCTAATCGGTGCTAGTTTATCCTTTTTCAAACCGACTAGACTATCTTCGAAAAAGGTATCCCAATGCAGTCTCCTTTTATGTTTTTTTAGACTCTCTAAATATGAAAAACCACCGAGCTTACCTTCTTTGGGCTCGTTAAACTTACATCGAAGGATGTTTCCATTGTGTGTTTTGTTAACTGCGTTTGCATACCTTATACGCCAGCCTTGTAATAGTTTGCTTCTGTGTCTTAACACCTTTGGCCTTTGGAGGATTTTTCCCGAGTATCATTTTACTAGAACATCAATCTTGACCTTGTGCCTTGAGCTTGTATGTTTGCAACACTCGTTCCTCCCTTGTAACGTAATATTCCTTTATTCTTTTTCCACAATTATTGAAAAGAACAAAAAAAATCAAATATACCCCAAAAAGAGGAAGGGAAAAGTATTTTCTTTATTGGCAGCATAATGAGTCGCCCTTGGATAAATCACATCTGTCCATTTGTTCATCAGACTATGGGATGTAGTATGACCTTAGGAATCTTTTTCTCACTACATAGAGTTGTGTCCTCCATCGTTTGGTTATCCTTCCAAACATATGGAGAGTTCGCGTTGCCTCCTGCTTCGTAGACTTATGATTAACATACATGTTGCCTGAGTCTCATCATTTGTCATGCTATTATCCAAGGGAAGTTTATCACCAAGCTTGAGTTGGCCCCTCTGCAATATGTCTCTTTTCCTCATGCCCGGCCATCCTGAAACATCCAATCAAGTCCTTGTTCGAAATCACTAAAGCCTTCAGTCTTATCATCAGTATTATCAAGTCCATGATCGACGAGTCATCGAAGACCTATGGGTAGTGCAGTCGTACACTCATATTACACTCCTACCAGAGTTTTGAAGATTTTGAAGTTGTTGCTTGAGCTTTGAAGATATCATCTCCAGCCATCAGGCCGAATCAGCTTCTGGAAGATGGATACTCTATATGTATATCTTTCTGATTTCAAGATGTAGCTCCACTGTGTATTATTTGTTGCTACTCTTTATAGTTATTTGACATGGATCTACAGTGTATTTGATTGGTAGCCATGGTTCTATTTTATCCCGAGCATGGGTATGCCCACCTCAGTGAGACATTTGTTATTTTACAGATGGCACCTCCTGGTTCCTGATCCTTGGGCTCAATCATTCGGCACACCAGTAAAGATTGGTAATGTATTTCGGCTATTAGATGCTCTTCTAACCTCACACATTAGGGGGCATCTATTATAACCCTAAATTGCACCACACATGCTTGCTTGGCATCAGGCCAACTCATATCCCTTCTTTGCCAAAACACTGTTGAACAACTCTTTGAAAATCCTCTTGAATAAAGGCCCACGTGCCCTAATCCATTACTGCATGCATGTACACGCTGGCTGACCTAAAACAACCTGTGTGGACCGACAAAAGCATGAAAAAAGGAAAGTTGTCGATGGAACAAAAAGATATGGGTGAGTTAACTGAAACTCCCGACCATGCATGGTCGAGGGTTCATCCAAATACCTATCTCCTTCTATCCTATAAAAGAAGGGGTAGGGGTCCCATTTGGAGGAGGAAAAATATAGCAAAGAAAATCTGCCCATTTATGTATTCCCATTGTCCCAACCCTTTAGCCTTTCCTTGTGCCAAAGGAGATTCAAAGCAAAGCAGTTGAAGGACAGAAGAAGAGGAGCCCAGGATCAGGTTCAAGGAGTGTTGGCCGGTCTCAACTTTTGTAAGTTGACTCTATTTAAGTAATAAAGAGAATGATTTTCCCATCCCAATTCATGAGCCGTTTATAGTTTGATCAGTATATGTTTGGATTTCTAACCCGTTAGTATATAAGTAGTATGCATGCATAGTTGTTGTTTGTCTTGGATGCAGGTCAGCTTTGGAAGGAGGATTGTGAACAAGCAATCAAGCACAATGAAGGATCAACATCAAATGTCGAGAATGAGGTAGGTTGATCTTTCCATGCATTTACTAAGAAAAGGGGATTTAAATCTAGGGATGAAGGTAGAAAGTGATTTCTATTCGGTCATATCTACATGCAAAGACTGAACTCTATTTGCTAGTCCGTAGGGTGATTTTCCCCAACAACAAACATGACCACACACTGTTGTGGATAGAGGGTGCACCAGTCTATGGAGCTAACAAAAATTCATAGATCGAGCAATTTGTGGACAAATACATAACATGCAAAACATATCATTTGGATCCAGAACTTTCCAAAGTTCATAGACATTATCATACAAGAAGTTGTAGAAAATGAAAAAACTCACATTATAGATACAACTTTCCCGTGTCACCAATGAGAGAAACAAGAATCATAGTGTTGTTGGGAAAAATACCCTACGGACTAGCAAACTAGGGTCAGAATTGCATGCTGATTTTTACCGTAAAGAAATTACTTTTTAACCTACCACCCAAAACTTAAACCCCTCTTTCACAATACATGTATGGAAAGGAACTACTAACCTTTTTACTGTTGTTTGGTGTAGATCCTCCGTTGCACTTAGCCCGCTTGCTTGCTCTGTCCTTCCAAAGATAATCCTGCAATCAAGACAAACCACTACGCATGCATGCTAATTTTCTACTTGAGGGTTAGAAATTAAGCATAAATTAAACAAATCATAGATAACTCATGCATTGGGATGGGAAAAGTATTCTTTTTTATTATTTTCAAAATGAATCAACTTACAATCAAAGTCGATACTGACCACCGCTCCTTGATCCTGATACTGGGCTCCTCCTCTTCTGTCCTCCAACTGCTTTGCGTTAATTCTCCTTTGGCTTGAGGAAAGGCTAAAGGGTTGGGAAAATGGATTCGGCAAATGGGTAGAGTTTCTTCTCTATAATTTTCCTCCTACAAATGGTACCCCTACCCCTTCTTTTATAGGCTAGAAGGAGATAGGGTTTTGGACGAACTCTCATCTATGCATGGCCAGGAGTTTCAGTTAACTGACCCATAGATTTTTGTCCCGTCAGCAACTTTCCTATTTTTGTGTTTTTTTAGGTAAACGAAGGTTGTAGTAGGCCTGCCAACATTGAAACGCGTGCAGTAGTGGTTTAGGGAGTGTGTGCCTTGACCCAAGAGGATTTTAAAAGAGGTTTTTCAGCAGATGTTTTGGCAATGAAGGGATATGAGTTGGCTTGATGCCAGGTAAGAAGGTGTGGTACAATTTAGGGTTATAACAGATGCCCCCTAATGTGTGAGGTCAGAAGAGCATCTGATGGCCGAAATACATTACCAATCTTTTACCAATATGTACTGATATGCTGAATGAGTGAGCCCAAGAATCAGGAATCAAGAGGTGTCTTCTGTAAAATAACAAATGTCTCACCGAGGCGGGCATACCCATGCTCGGGATAAAATAGAACCATGGATACCAATCAAATACACTGTAGATCCATGTCAAATAACTATAAAGGGTATCTGC
>JASDQU010237146.1:4428-16468 GCA_032191745.1 Picea mariana | reverse complement strand
ATTCTTGGGTGGAAGGAAGGGGAAAGGATGCACAATTCAACTCTCTCTTGATATTGGATGATTTTATCTTCATCTTGAAGGTTTATCCCTCCCTTTACATTTGGAAGCTATAGCTACCTTTGGAAGTCATTACTTCCCTTGAACAAAAACTATTGATTATTTCTCATATATTGTGCATGGTGTATTGTGATGTATTGGTGTAACTCTTATACTATTGTTCATTGCTCATTGGATATAATTGAATGGTTTAAGTATAACTTTAAAAATGATTTTAAATTGTACTTGATACTGATTCACCCCCCTCTCAGTATCAACATTTTCATCTTTCGGGGTTAGGGTTTTGGATTTTATTTATGATAAAAAGTCCTTTGAAGGATCATTGTAAAATAACCTTGTTGAGAAAGTGAGTAGTAGGCACATATCTTCTCAGAGATAAGCTTCCACCATTATACCAAGTCTTTCACTCTGTATTTTTACAGTCTTTGTACATTTTCGCTCATTAATAGAAAATTGTGTATTAATGTATCTTTGTGTTTATGGTTGCATCTATGATACATTTATGTTATATTATTGGATATCTAAGATATATCTGTACATTGATTTTTTATATCTCTGCTCTCATTTTGTGCCAAAAATAATCCAGATCAGTGGTATCAGAGCAAGCTGCTCTTGATCATTTTTTAGTGCATGTCCCCGATGAGGTATGAGTATAGCAAGTTGGGTCTTGAGCTTGTCTCTCTTGAAAACAATCGCTCTTGATTGTCCAAGAAACCCTCCATGGCGGAAGAAAAGAAAAACAACAGAGAAGACGATTTTATTAATATGTTGCTTGAGCAAGCTCTCACGCGACAGAGGGACAAAATGATGGAGAATTTTTCCCACATCCTTCAATGTCTATCGATAGCAACAGGCACATATTCATCAAGAGACCACTTTGAAAGTACCTCTCCTTTCAAGGTACAAGTTAATTTTGATATTCCAATATTTGAAGGACATATAGATGCAGATGCCTTAGAAAAATGGTTAAATCTCCTAGAATTTTATTTCTCTGTTCATAATTTTTCCAACAGGGAAAAGATCACCTTCGCACTCCTTAAGGCTCTCCCCCATGTCAAACATTGGTGGGAAACTTAGTGGGAGAAAATTTCCATAGAGGAGTCTAGAATATATGGGGTTGAGCCCACTTGGGATTTTTTTTGTGGATGCGCTAAAGGAACAATATTACCTTTTTGGCAAATATGAGGACCAGTACATGATATGGACCATGCTATGGCAAGAGAGGGGACAAGAAGTTTTGGATTTCACCAATACCTTCCATACCTTGTGAACCAAGCTACATATCAAAGACTCCAAATGACATTGGTTTTGAAATACTGTGGGGCTCTACACAGATGCATCCAAACTGAAATAGATTTTCTGGACATCTCATCACTCAGTGCTGCTTATCGATATGCTGTTAAAATCAATCAGAAATTCAAGCACCAAAATGAACAGGAGTTTGGGTCTGCAAATCTTCAACAACCAAAGTATGATAAAGATGACCCTAAAAAATTGTCTCCCGAAAACCAGTCCAAACCACAAGAAAAGAAGGGTCATGGGAAGACAAAGAAGGACATCGGAAAATGGTGTGATTTCCACAAAATCCTCTGGAAAAATACCGATGAATGTTGCTCAAAAAATTCATTTGTGGTCGAGATCAAAGACAAGGATTCAAACCTTGATTCTAAAAATACTGGTAAAAGACAGATCATCAACGCAGACCCCGCTGCTATTTTTGCGATCGCAACAATTCAACCAGAAGAACCAACATATCCTGAAGAGGGGGAGCACCTTTTTCATTCATAGGTGTGGGTGAAGGGGACCCTGCTGCATTTTATTAATGATAGCAGAAGCCAGAAGAACCTCATCTCAGTAGAGGTCATCAAACAGTTGGGATTGTTGACAACACCACACCCGCAACCATACAACATCAGGTGGCTTCACCATGGATGAGATCTCCATGTCAGCCAACAGTACCAATTTTCATACGACATCCAACCCTTCAAGGATGAGAAATTATTTGATGTTTTCCCACTGAATGTCTTTGATTTTCTCTTGGGCCAACCATATATGTGGAAGCGCCATGTTGTTTATGAGTCTCAACCTCATAGTGTCATTTTTTCTATGGGGGGTCATCTCTACAGAATACCAGAGGTAGTTTCGATTATTTTTCCACCTAAACAATGCCTCAAGGTATTATATCTTACTACAAAATTCATCGTCTTCACAATCTATTCAGAAGGTGAACAGAAGGATACTGCAACCACTACAACCTCGGCCCAAGCACCTTCTATCCAACAGAAGCAGGTCGACAAGATTGCAAAAAAGTGTAAAGATTTCTTCTGCACATAGGCATCTCATGTATCTAGACTGGTTAAAAATTTCCAACCCTTCTAACCACAGGTTGGTGACAACCTTCAACAAGCTAAGCAACACAACTTCTCCAACAAGGCAAGAAGCTCAACAAGATGCAGATTCAACAAATGCTTTTCCCTCTCCCATGGGAACTCAACACAATGGATACCATTGCTTACTAAGGAGGGAGGATTGATCCAGGTGGATATCAGTGGCCACCCACCTTTTCCAATTGGCTCAAAACAATTTTCTCGCAATTTTGGTAATTTACTATTTTTAGCAGTTTTTAACTTACGGGGCGATTTTGAGGGACTAAATGAAGATTTTTTGGGATAACACTTCTCAATGATAGTTGAAGGATATTATTGACCCCCCTAAATTAATCTCCTCAATGATTCCTTTCCAACGAGCTATTTTGCGCCCTAAACAAAGATCGTATGCTAAAGTTACGCCCCCGGGAAGTTTATACACCAAACTACCCAAAACAGAGTCCACAAAACTGTTGGATTTTCATCTTCCGAGGTTAGGGTTTTGGATTTTATTTATGATAAAAAGGCCTTTGGAGCCTCATTTTAAAATCACCTTCTTGTGAATGCGAGTAGCATACACATCTCTTCTCAGAGATAAGCTGTCACCATTCTAGCGAGTCTTTCACTCTGTATTTTTACAGTCTTTGTACATTTTCGCTCATTAATAGAAAATTGTGTATTAATGTATCTTTGTGTTTATGGTTGCATCTCTGATACATTAATGTTATATTATTGGATATCTGAGATATTTTTGTACATTTATTTATTATATCTCTGCTCTCATTTTGTTTCGAAAATAATCTGGATCAGTGGTATTAGAGCAGGTTGCTCTTGATCGTTTTTCAGTGCATGTCCCCGATGAGGTCCGAGTATATCAAGTTGGGTCTCAAGCTTGTCTCTCTTGAAGAAAATATCTCTCACACATCTAAGAAACCCTCCATGGTGGAATAAAATAAAAACGATGGAGAAGATGATTCTATTAATCTGTTGCTTGAGCAATCTCTCACGCGACAGCGGGACGAAATAATGGAGAATTTTTCCCACATCGTTCAACGCCTACCAATAAAAACAAGTGCATATTCATGAATCGGTCACTTTTTAAGTACCTCTCCTTTCAAGGTACAAGTTAATTTTTATACTCCCATATTTGAAGGACAGATAGATGAAGATGCCTTAGAAAAATGGTAAAATCTACTAAAAGGTTATTTATCTACTCATATTTTTTTCGACAGGGAAAATATCACCTTCACACTCCTTAAGGCTCTCCCCCATCTCAATCATTAGTGGGAAACTTATAGGGAGAAAAATTCCATAGAGGAGGCTAGAATATATGGGGTTGAGCCCACTTGGTATTTTTTTGTGGATGCAGTAAAAGAACAATATTACCCTGTTGGAAATTATGAGGACTAGTACATGAGATGGACCACACTATGGAAAGAGAGGGGAAAAGAATTTTAAAAGTTAAACAATAACTTTCATACCTTGTGCACCAAGCTAGGTATCAAAGAATCTGAATGACATTTGGTTCTCATCACTCGGTGCTTCTTATCGATATGTTGTTAAAATCGAGTAGAAATTTAAGTACCAGAACAAGTGGAAGTTTGGGTCTGCAAGTATTCAACAACAAAAGTATGATAAAAACGAATCTAACAAACAGTCTCTCGAAAACAAGTCCAAGCCACAAGAAAAGAAGAGTCACGAGAAGACAAAAAAGGACACTAAAAAATTGTGCGATTTCCATAAAATCCCTTAGCACAACACTGATGAATGTCGCTCAAAATAGTCAATGTTGGAAGATATCAAATACAATGAGTCAAACCATGACTTAGAATCTGATTATGAAAATACTGGTAAAAGATAGATCATTGATGCAGACCCTACTATTATTTTCGTGACCACAACAATTCAACTAGAAGAACCAACAGATCCTGAAGAGGGGGAGCAGCTTTTTCATTCAAATATGTGGGGGACCTCGCTGCATTTTATTGTTGATAGAGGAATCCAGAAGAACCTCATCTCAGCAAAGGTCGTCAAACAGTTGGGATTGTCAAAAACACCACACCTGCAACCCTACAACATTGGGTGGCTTCTCCAGGGATGAGATCTTCGTGTCAGCTAGTAGTGACGATTTTCATATGACATCCAACCCTTCAAGGATGAGGAATTATGTGATAATGCCCCACTATATTTCTGTGATGATCTCTTGGGCCAACCATATATGTGTAAGCGCCATGTCGTTTATGAGTCTCAACCCTGCAGTGCCATTTTTTCTTTGGGGAGTCATCTCTACAGAATACCACAGGTAGTTCTGACTATTGTTCCACCTAAACAGTGCCACAAGGTAGTATCACATACTACAAAATTTAGCTTCTTCACAATCTGTTCAAAAGGTGAACAAAAGGATAATGCAACCACTACAACCTCAGCCCAAGAACCTTCTATCCAATAGAAGGAGGTTCACAAGATTGCAACAATGTGTAAAGATTCCTTCTGGACACAGGCATCTCATGTAGCCAGACTAGTTAAAAAGGTCCAACCCTTCCAACCACATGTTCGTGACAACCTTCAACAAGCTAAGCAACACAACTTCTTCAATAAGGAAAGCAACTCATCAATATGCAGATTCAACAAATGTTTTTCCCTCTCCCCCAATAACTCAACACATTGGATACCATTGCTTCCTAAGTAGGGAGGATTGATACAGGTGGATATTGGTGGCCACCCACCTTTTCCAATTGGGTCAAAACAATTTTATCGCATTTTTGGTAATTTACTAAATTTAGCAGTTCTTAACTTTCGGGGCCATTTTGAGGGCCTAAATGAATGTTTTTTGGATCGATATTCTCAATGATAGTCAAAGTATTTGATTGATCCCCCTAAATGAATATCCTATATGATACCTTTCCAACGTGCTATCGTGCGCCCCAAATTGAGATTGTATGCAAATGTTACACCCTCGGGAAGTTGATACACCAAACTACCCAAAACAGGGTCCACAAAATTGTTGGATTTTCATATTCCGTGGTTATGGTTTTGTATTTTATTTATGATAAAATTGTCTTTGGAGCCTCATCATAAAATCACCTTCTTGTGAACTTGAGTAGAGGACACATCTCTTCTTAGAGATAAGTTGCCACCATTCTAGCTAGTCTTTCACTCTGTATTTTTACAGTCTCTATACATTTTCCCTCATTGATAGAAAATTGTGTATTAATGTATCTCTGTGTTTATGGTAGCATCTCTGATAAATTTATGTTATATTATTGGATATATGAGATATCTTTGTACATTTCTTTATTATATCTTCGCTCTCATTTCGTGCTGAAAAATAATCTGGATCAGTGGTATCAAAGAAGGCTTCTCTTAATCATTTTTCAGTGCATGTCCTCGACGAGGTCCGAGTATAGAAAGCTGGGTCTCGAGCTTCTCTCTCTTGAAGACAATCAATCTTGCATGTCCAATAAACCCTCCATGGTGGAATAAAAGAAAAATGACAGAGCAGACAATTCTATTAATATGTTTCTTGAGCAAGCTCTCATGCGACAGAGGGACGAAATGATGGAGAATTTTGTTGACATCCTTCAACACCTGTCGATAACAACAGACGCATATTCATCGATTGACTACTTTGGAAGTACCTCTCCTTTAAAGGTACAAGTTAATTTTGATATTCCTATATTTGAAGGACAGATACATGAAGATGCCTTAGAAAAATGGTTAAATCTGCTAGAAGGTTATTTCTCAGTTCATAATTATTTCCGACATGAAAAAGATCACCTTCGCACTCCTTAAGGATCTCCCCCATGTCAAACATTGGTGGGAAACTTACTAGGAGAAAAGTTCCACAGAGGAGTCTAGAAAATATGGGGTCGAGCCCACTTGGGATTATTTTTGTGGATGCGGTAAAGGAACAATATCACCCTATTGGCAACTATGCAGACCAGTACATGAGATGGAACACACTGCGGAAAGAGAGGGGCCAAGTAGTTCTAGAGTTCACCAATACCTTCCATACCTTGCACACGAATATGGGTATAAAAGAGTCCGAACGACATTTAGTTCTGAAATATCATGGGGCTCTACATAGATACATCCAAACTGAAATGGATTTTCTAGACATCTCATCACTCAGTGTTGCTTATCAATAGGTTGTTAAAATTGAGAAGAAATTTAACCATAATAAAAAATGGTAGATTGGGTCACCAAGTCTGCAAAAGACAAAGTATCATAAACACGACACTAAAAAAAAATATCCCAAAAACCAGACCAAGCCATAAGAAAATAAGGGTCACGGGAAGACAAAGAAGGACACTAGAAAATGGTGCGATTTCCACAAAATCCCCTAGAAAAACACCGATGAATGTCACTCAAAACAAAAAATTTTGGCCGAGATCAAAGACAAGGAGATGAACCCTGATTTAGAATATGATTCTAAAAATACTAGTAAAAGACAGATTATTGACGCAGACCCCACTGTTATAGTCACTACCACAAAAATTCAACCAGAAGAACCAAAAGATCTTGAAGAGGGGGGCATGGGTGATTTTAGGGGCTAAATTTCCCTCATGGGCTAGTTTTCCATGGTTTTTCCAAAAACGAGATTTGTTATTTTAAAAATGATTCGCCCAAATTTTATAGGATAAAATTATTTTACCTTAAAAATCACCAAAATTTTATAAAAACTATATAAAATCCTTAGAAATTTGAATATTTTTACAAAAATATCGCCAAACATTTATAGTTGGCATATGAAAGATTAATAAGATTCGCCAAGGTTTATACATTTTATGTATAAACCTGGGTGAAGGGGACCCCGCTGCATTTTATTGTTGATAGCGGAATCCCGAAGAACCTCCTCTTAGAAGAGGTCATCAAACAAATGTTATTGTCAAAAAAATCACACATACATCCATACAACATCTGGTGGTTTCGCCAGGGACGCGATCTTTGTGTGAGCCAGCAGTGTCGATTTTCATATCACATCCATCCCTTCAAGGATGAGGAATTATGTGATGTTGCCCCACTAGATGTATGTGATGTTCTCTTAGGCCAACCATATATGTGGAAGCACCATGTTGTTTATGAGTCTCGACCCCGCGGTGTCATTTTTTCTCTATGGGGTCATCTCTACAAAATACAAGAACTGCAAGGTAGTATCTCAAACTGCAAAATTCAACTTCTTCACAATCCGTTCAAAAGGTGAACAGAACGATACTGCAACCACTACAGCCTCAACCCAAGCACCTTCTGTCAACCAGAAGAAGGTCGACAAGATTGCAACAAAGTGTAAAGATTCCTTCTACACACAGGAATATCATTTAGATAGACTGGTTAAAAAGGTCCAACCCTTCCAGCCACAGGTTCATGACAACCTTCAACAAGCTAAGCAACACAACGTCTCCAACAAGGAAAGCAGCTCATCAAGATGCAGATTCAACAAACGATTTTCCCTCTCCCCCTAGCACTCAACACAATGGAGATCATTGCTTCCTAAGGAGGGAGGATTGATCCAAGTGGATATCAATGGCCACCCACCTTTGCCAACTAGCTCAAAACAGTTTTCTGGCAATTTTGGTAATTTACTATTTTTAGTAGTTTTTAACTTCTGGGACCATTTTGAGGGCCTAAATGAATGCTTTTTTTGTATCGACCTTCTCAATAATAGTCAAAGGCTCCAATTGATCCCCCTAAATGAATGATAAAAATTCCTTTGGAGCCTCATTGTAAAATCACCTTCTCGCGAACGCGAATAGCGGACACATCTCTTATCAAAGATAAGCTTTCACGATTCTAACGAGTCTTTCAATCTGTATTTTTACAGTTTTTGTACATTTTCTCTCATTAATAGAAAATTGTGTATTATTGTATCTCTATGTTTATGGTTTCATCTATGATACATTTCTATTATATTATTGGATATCTGAGATATCTATGTACATTTCTTTATTATATCTCCGCTCTCATTTTGTGCCGAAAATAATCTGGATCAGTGGTATCAGAGCAGGCTACTCTTGATCATTTTTCAGTGCATGTCCCTGACAAGGTCCGAGTATATCAAGTTGGGTATCAAGCTTGTCTCTCTTGAATACAATCTCTCTCGCACGTCCAGGAAACCCTCCATGGCGGAAGAAAAGAAAAACGACAAAGAAGACGATTATATTAATGTGTTGCTTGAGAAAGATCTCACACGACAGAGGAACAAAATGATGGAGAATTTTTCCCACATCCTTTTATGCCTGTCAATAACAACATGTGCATATTAATCAAGCGACCACTTTGGAAGTACCTCTCCTTTCAAGGTAAGGTTTAATTTTGATATTCCGATATTTTAAGTACAGATAGATATGGATGCCTTAGAAAAATGGTTAAATATGCTAGAAGGTTATTTCTCTGTACATAATTTTTCTGACAGGGAAAATATCACCTTCACACTCCTTAAGGATCTTGCCTATGTCAAAAATTGGTGGGAAACTTACTAGGAGATAATTTCCACAAAGGAGTCTAGAATATATGGGGCTGAGCCCACTTGGGATTTTTTTGTCGATGCGGTAAAGGAACAATATTATTACATTGGCAACTATGAGGACCAGTACATGAGATGGACCACACTGCGGAAAAAGAGGGGCCAATCAGTTCCACAGTTGACAAATACCTTCTATAATTTGCACACCAAGCTACGTATCAAAGACTTCGAACAACATTTGGCTCTGAAATACCATGGGGCTCTACACAGATACATCCAAACTGAAATGGATTTTTTGGACATCTCATCACTTAGTGTTGCTTATCGATATGTTGTTAAAATTGAGTAGAAATTTAAGCACAAAAACAAACAGGAGTTTGAGTCTGCATGTTTGCAACAACCAAAGTATGATAAAGACAACCCTACCAAAATTTCTCTCGAAAACTAGTCCAAGCCACAAGAAAAGAAGGGTCACGAGAAGACAAAGCAGGACACCGAAAAATGGTGGATTTCCAAAAAATCCCCTGCCACAACACCGATGAATGTCGCTCAAAATAGTCATTAGTGGTCGAGATCAAAGGAAAGGAGCCAAAACCTAATTCAGAATCTGATTCTAAAAATACTGGTTAATTACAGATCATCGATGCAGACCCCACTGCAATTGTCGCGACTACAACAATTCAACCAAAAGAGCCAACAGATCCTGAAGAGGGTGAGTGCCTTTTTCATTCACAGATGTTGGTGAAGGGGACCCTGTTTCATTTTATTGTTGATAGTGCAAGCCAAAAGAACCTCATCTCAACAAATGTCTTCAAACAGTTGGGATTGTCGACAACACCACACTCACAACCATACAACATTGGGTCGCTTCTCCAGGGATGAGATATCTGTGTTAGCCAATAGTGTTGATTGTCATATGACATCTAGCCCTTCAAGGATGAGGAATTATGTGATGTTTCCCCACTGGATGTTTGTGATGTTCTCTTGGGCCAACCATATATGTGGTAGCGCCATGTTGTTTATGAGTCTCGACCTCGCTATGTCATTGTTTCTCTGAGGGGTCATCTCTACAGAATACTAGAGGTAGTTCCGACTATTGTTCCACCTGAAGAGTGTCGCAAGGGAGTATCTCATACTACAAAATTCATCTTCTTCACAATCTGTTCAAAAGGTGAACAGAAGGATACTGCAACCATTACAACCTCGACCTGAGCACCTTCTATCAAATAGAAGAAGGTCAACAAGATTACAAAAAAGTGTAAATATTCCTTTTTCACACAGGCATCTCAAGTAGCCATACTGGTTAAAAAGGTCCCAACCATAATTTTGTGACAATCTTCAACAAGATAATCAATGCAACTTCTCCAACAAGGCAAGCAACTAATAATGATGTAGATTCAACAAACGCTTTTCCCTTTCCCCCGGGCACTCAACAAAATGGATACCATTTCTTCCTAAGGAGGGAGAATTTATCCAGGTGGATATCGATGGCCACCCACCTTTTCCAACTGGCTCAAAATAATTTTCTGGCAATTTTGCTAATTTACTATTTTTAGCAGTTTTAACTTCCAGGGCCATTTTGAGGAACTAAATGAAGGTTTTTTAGCATCAAGATTTGCAATGATAGGAAATGGCTCTGATTGATCCCCGAAAATGAATCACCTCTATGATACCTTGACAACGAGCTACTATGTTCCCCAAACGAAGAGTGTATGCCAAAGTTACACGCCCGGGAAGTTGATACACCAAACTAACCAAAACGGGGTCCACAAAACTGTTGGATTTTAATCTTCCGGGGTTAGGGTTTTGGATTTTATTTATGAAAAAAAGGCCTTTGGAGCCTCATTTTAAAATCACCTTCTTGTGAATGTGAGTAACGGATACATCTCTTCTCAAAGATAAGATGCCACCATTCTAGCGAGTCTTTCACTCTATATTTTTATAGTCTTTGTACATTTTCACTCATTAATAGAAAATTATGTATTACTATATCTATGTGTTTATGGTTGCATCTCTGATACATTTCTGTTATATTATTGGATATTTGAGATATCTCTGTATATTTATTTATTATATCTACGCTCTCATTTCATGCTGAAAATAATCTAGATCAGTGGTATCAGAGTAGGCTGCTCTTGATCATTTTTCAGTGCATGTCCTCGATAAGGTCTGAGTATAGCAAGTTGAGTATCGATATTATATCTATTGAAGACAATTTCTCTTTCACATCCAAGAAACCCTCCATGGAGGAAGAAAATAAAAACGACAGAGAAAATGATTCTATTAATATGTTGCTTGAGCAAGTTCTCATGCGACAGAGGGACGAAATGATGGAGAATTTTTCCCACATCCTTCAACATCTATCGATAACAACATGTGCATCTTGATGAAGTGGTCACTTTGGAATTAGCTCTCCTGTCTAGGTACAATTTAATTTTTATATTCCCATATATGAAGGAAAGATATATGCGGATGCCTTAGAAAAATGGTTAAATCTGCTAGAAGGTTATTTCTATGTTCATAATTTTTTCCGACAGGGAAAAGATCACCTTCACACTCCTTAAGCCTCTCCCCCATGTCAAATATTGGTGGGAAACTTACTAGGAGAAAAGTTCCACAAAGGATTCCAGAATATATGGGGCCGATCCCACTTGGGTTTTATTTTAGGATGCGGTAAAGGAACAATATTACCCCATTGGCAACTATGAGGACTAGTACATGAGATGGACCACACTGCAGAAAGAGAGGGCCCAAGCAGCTTCAAAGTTCACCAATACCTTCCATACATTGTGCACCAAGCTGCTTATCAAAGACTCCAAATGACATTTTATTCTGAAATACCGTGGGGCTCTACAAAGACACATCCAAATTGAAATGGATTTTCCTGACATCTCATCACTCGGTGTTGCTTATCGATATTTTGTTAAAATCAAGAAGAAATTTAAGCACTAGAACAAACAGGATTTTGGGTCTACAAGTCTGCAACAACCAAACTATGATAATGATGACCCTTGTTTAGGGATAAATTCGTGAGTGCGAACACAGACCAATCTCCCCAGATCCACCTGGATCTGGAACAAAACGAGACAGAATACTACTCTTTCCCTAGATCTAGCTATTGAATGGAACTAAGAGAAATGGATGGTGTACATAC